>OY723397.1:18971212-19017903 GCA_963210295.1 Ophion ellenae | reverse complement strand
AGTATGTAAATATCTTCTAGGTGAATTAAAAAAGTCATTGAAAAAGTATTTTGAAATATTTTTTATAACACGTTAATGTGTTTTTTTTAACACATTTTTTTTCCAAACCTGAGAAAAGCTATAATTTCATGATTTTTTCGGCTTTTTCTTATTTCACCCAGAATAAAAATATATGACAATTGAAAATTTTTTTGGCTTTTTTGTTTCAGTCAAGAATTACGCGCTGCATCTTTTCCACCGATTGGGGACTGCAGTGGCAAGACGCACATGGAAAGGCTGATAAATCTGCAGTCATATATTGTTTCATGTTGATCATTTTTTTAAATCCCTTTTAAATATACATGAAAAGATACCTCAATGTTTACGGGGCTCACTTTTTTCTCTCTTCTAAAAAAAGGTCCCGAAAAAAGGTTTTTTGGACCTTTGAATTCAGGCTCCCCCCGTAATCTTCCGAAGGAGTGTATTTTTTCCATTTTTCACCATGCCGATAATGCTCAAATTCGAAGCTCTGAATAAATATTCGTTTTGGGTTTGTTTGGGTACACTGTCTTTTTTTGTATCTGCAAACCTTCCTCTTTAAAAACCTCAAAAAAAAAACATTTTTTTATATTTTGGAAAAAAAGCTATGATCTTTTTCCTACAAGTACGCATTTTTCAACGTTTCTCCCACTTTGAACGAATGTTTAAGCACATGATTTTTTTTATCTTGAAAAATAAAGGTTAGATCATAAAATAAGGATCATTGATTGCAGAAAACGTCTCTACAAAAAAATGAATTTTTATCGTAATACAACGATCTGAAAAACGTCTGGGGTCGGATCAACCCCATATGCAATCAGAGGTCCGTGGCAGAAGTGTGCAGTTGAAGGGTTAAGGGGCTACGTGGGTTTCGAAGACAAAAAAGCATATTTTATTTATTAAAAAAATATAATATATAAATTTGGAAAATTCAGCCGGTGGGACCTGGTTTCCGGAGACCCCTAAAAACAAGTGTCCTCGTGGTGGTCAGGATAACTCATGATAGCTTTATCTGAAATTAAAAAACCAATTTTTTTCTGTTAGTAGATCTCGCGATTAAACGAAGGATTTTTTAAATAATTGAAATTTGAATTTTTAACAGAGTTGTATGCAAAATAGTTCAATTTTTGGTACAATTTACACTACGTATAGTCGTGCAAAATTAGTTGGAATAAAAAAAAAATCTTCGTTCAATCACTAGTCAATGCTATTTTGAAGAAGTGTGCAGCATTTCAATAAGATCGGTGCTTTAATTTTTGAGAAATCGTGGCCACCGACTTCAAAAATAGTGGTTTGAGAAAACTGCGATTACCTGCGTCGCTCCGGGCCGGTGTTTCTCAACGGGGGGAATTCCCAAAGGGTCTCTCTCTCCTAGACTTTTACTCCGATTGACTTAAAACTTTGGGAGAATATTCTAGACATATTTTACTATTAGATAATCGATTTAAAAAAAATGAATTTTGTGATATTTTTAAACCCACGTAACCCCTTAAATTTATATTTTCTCGCACTCGACCCCAAAAAAGAAAACAAATGGCCACCTCGTTCAATGAAAACAGTGTGGAAAGTCGGTAATTAAGGATCTCGCGCGTTTCTCGAGGTGATGTGGAGTCAAGAGAGGATCGATAGTCCAGGAGCGTTCACCACGAGACACATTTATTCCACTACACCGGACTCTCTCTCTCTCTCCTAACACCATTAGTGGAGCAAGAAATCTCGGGAGGCTTTATCCGCGTGATTTAACGCGCCAAGTCTCGATGAAATACGCCCTTTTGATTCGAAGAACTATCGATATAGAGATAGAGTCGATAAAATGAATCTCGGGCGAGCAGGGAGTCCATAGAGCGCCTCCGGTATACGAGGACAAGCTGCACAGAATTCTTAAGTACCTATTTATAATAAGCCGCGTGTCTTAGCTCCTCAGCTTCCGTACTTTTCTCTCTGGCTCATCCTCGATCGACGATCTGCTGCATCGCGTACAGGCCACATATATCCTCCTCTCGTCACCGTAGGGCCCGGTCCATTAATCAATCTGTGACACACACGGAAACACAGTCACACACAAGTGCAGGAGTGAAGCTACCGCGTGAACGACGGCAACGGAATCGCCCTTCTCAGCCACTCTTTGAAGCCCTTCGAGGTATTTCCGGTAAAAAAAGTTTCGAAAAAGGGTCTCCTTGGCGCGCGAAGTTTTGAAAAGTTTTTAAATCTGGCCGCCTCGGGATCACGGGAGGAGATACCTTTAGGGGAGAACAAAACTACTGCTTTTCGTGATTTTTTTTTAAGGCACGATTTCTCCACTATTCTTTAGGCCTAGGGTATGCTTTATTACTTTTGGCTGTTACGTGGTATTTTTTTATTTTTGTTCGGCGTGACACGGCGTGACACGTAGCGTCGGCGGGATTGATCTGGAAAGAAACCCATGATGATTTTTCTTTCATGAACACTCATACGCAGAATATGAACCAGGAAAAGCGAGAAATGTTGGAAATTGATAAAATGGTACGCTTTGAAACAAAAGGATTGGATTTTCCAAAGAAATTGCTACATTTTGCTGTAAATTTTTTTTTTAATTTACAAACACATTTAGTGTCATGTTTTAGACACTGAGGTTAGAAAGATTTATACCGAGTTTCATCAGAATGGGTGGATTAGTTTTTTTTAGCTATACGTCACGGCAGTTTTGAAAATGCAGTTTAGAAGACGGCGTCATACCTCCGCCATTTTTAAAGGTTAATAATAAAAGTATACCAAGTAACAGCCCAAAGCAGAAATAAAACTACCCCAAGCATAAAAAATGGTGGATAAATCTTTTCTCTAAAGAAAAAATCATGAAAATCAGAAAAATTCCGCGCCTAAACGTATGGTTCGGCTTAAGATATACTTATGATAACTTAAGATATACTTGAATAAGACTTGACATTTTTAAGGGTTTAGGCCTAGCTGTAAATGTCGAAAAATTACCTTTTTCAAAAGCAACATATTTTGACAATATATCATCTTATTAATATTCCCTGAAAATTTCATGGTGATCGGATAAAAATTTACCGATTTCTAGGCTGTTATGTTGACGGCCGTCGGAACGCTTGGAGCGTCGTTCGAAACTGCAAACGATTTTTTCTCAAAAGTACGCGAGCAAAATATCTTAAAAACTACTGTATTGACCTTTCTGAAAATTTTAAGGCTTTTTCTGGATGTAAAAATATAGTATTTGATCGAAGGACTTTTTTCCTATGTATACTTTCGATTTGATGAACGAATAATGCTCATTTTATCGCAAAAATCAAGACCCACTTTGAACAAGCGCCATTTTTTTTCATTTTGATATTCCGGAAATTCCTTCTATTAATCATAGGATATACTAATATACTAACGAAATCCGTTTCACTTTTTTATACTAGATAACCTGGTTCAGAAGGCCATCGCTCACCGCAAAAGACGTTTTCGAGACGTAATTAATTATTATTTAATAAAATAAATATTTTTACACAACCAAAAATTATAGAGTTGTTTTCAGATAATATTCTTTTAAATACCCAAATTTTGTAGCAAATGTATCGTCACAATTTTCTATTTTAACAATTCCAAAAATGAGCTGTTTTCCACTGTTACAGCTAGGCATAATCCTTTTTCGAAACTTTGGCAGTTTGACGTCAGGAGGGAATGGAGTATAGCGATTTTTCGTCAAGGGGACTTCGAGGAATACGAAAAAGTCGGAAGCGAATCCAAAATAATCAAATGAGCCATCTGGCAGAGAGATTCGATCCAACAGGATTAAATTCCGTCTGTTTTAGACTCGCGTCACATTTGGCTCTGGAATTTCGAATACTCCCTTGCGTTAACGGTCGAAAATGATTGTCCTCTTCACTATGTAGCAAGTCAAGAAGATCGTGGATTTTGCTTGATTCATCCAAAATTAATATTTTTCGTTGGAATCCCATGTATTAGGAAAAATTACTATTGCCCACCTAATAGTTCGGACTTCCTTTGCTGATTTCGAATTGTCTATTTTTTATTTAATTTTAATTTATCGAACCAATTGAATTAATATCATATTAAACTTAATAAGAATTTGACAACACTAACTTTGTGGGTGACACACGGCTCTGCAATATTTGTTACCATTCCAAACCCAGCCCTTATTTTGACCATTGTACAGTTGATTTGTGTACGTAGGGAAAAGGACTACGCCTCATAAAGCGGCTGCAACAGGAGGAAAAAAATGGAGATGAAATACAACAAAGGCGGAGAGCAAATTTGCGAGAAATCGCATTATCGTTATTATCCGGATCTTCAATGTCGGTGCGAGAGTACGAGGGACACGCTTCTGCGTAGGTGAGAAGAAATATAACTGAGAAAGAGAGAGGGCGAGAGAGAGAGAGAGCCAGAGAGCAAGAAATAGAGAGGCAGGAAAAAGAGAAGAGGTGGATATTTTCAGGCGCCATAGGAAAGATGCCCTCAGGCAACTCGAGGACCACCGAGAGTTATGTTGCACCCCCGCCATTCCTACATAAACCTCATAACCTGTAACGTAGTAGTGCATTGTGCAAAATGATGCAGAAATATATAGTGTCGATCTCGTAGCAATTTATTCTTGAGGATGTATATCATTCTCGCTCCTGGAGATTCACTCGCCTCGCCCTAACGCGCAGCGGGGATCTTCGGGAATTTCGAGAAAATTTGAGGAGTTTTGAAAAAATCTTAGAAATTTCGAGATAAATTCAGGAATTTTAAGAAAACCAGGTATTTCGCTAAAATCTTAGCAATTTCGACGAAACTTCAGGAATTTCGAGACAACTTCGGGAATTCCGTGAAAACTCGAGGAATTTCGAGAAAACTTCGGGAATTACGTGAAAACTCCAGAAATTTCGAGGCAAACTTCAGAAATTTTGCGAACATATCAGAAATCTCGAGAAAACTCGGTTCCGAAAACATCGGAAAATCTCAGCAAGTTCGCGAAAATCTCAAGAATTTCGAGAAAACTCATTTCCGAAAACTTCGGAAAATCTCAGGAATTTTCCGAAAATTTCAAAAATTTCGAGAAAACTTCAGGAATTTCACGGAAATCTCAGCGATGTCGAGAAAATCTCAGTCATGTTGCGAAAATCTTAGGAATTCCGCGAAGGTCTCAGGAAATTCGTGAAAACCGGATTCGACAACTTGTGAAAGTGGGAGCTTTACGACTACCCAGGTAGGAATTGACGATAAAAAAAGGGCTCGCCAAGCTCTTAAACAAGGCTCACATTTTTTAATTCAGGCTGAGCACCAGCCTGATTTCAGGCCTCGCTGAACCTCAGAATGATAACGCGGTTTCAGGCTCTTGCACACAGGCTTGACCAAAGGCTGGTAGAAAAGCCTGTAGTAAGCCTGAAACGACGAAACAACAAGGTTCAAAACGAGCCTTAATGAAGTCTTCACGAGCATTTATGACCAGGCTTATCCCGAACTCTTCTCGAGGCTATATGAGGCCTGTTTTTAGTTTTCTATATTCTACATTGGGGTAAATTAAATAAATTTGTAAAGAATTCATTTTATTTTTTATATATATTTATTATTCATTATATTATTTGTTATAAAATATATATAAAAAATATTTTAAACACAATACTTTATTTTATTTATTGTTTATGGGACACGTAATACACAGAGAGTACGCAAACTCCAGAGATTGAGTATATACGAAATCTGTGTGTGACGAGAAAAAAACTTTTTTGTGTACCTCATAAATATCGATAAGAGAATATGTTTAAATGTTCTGAGCTGCCTCCTTCGCTTTCGTTTTTCGTGCCTTCGCACCCGACAAATTTATTGCTATTTTTTTTTTTCATAAAAGTACAGAAAAAATATTATTTAAAATTTATTTTATTTTATCACAACCTGAAACAAGCCTACATTAAGCCTTGATTTTGTAGCCTTAAAATTCACTGGCTGAATAAAGCTTGAAATAACCCTGAGTTTAGGCTAAGCAGCCAGTCTTGGTTCCAGGCTGCTCCAAACGATGCAATGAAACCTGGCCCAGGTCTGTCTCACTCAGGCTCGGTGAAACAAGGCTCGCACAAGTTTGTTTCCATCGTCAGCCTTTTGATTCCCTACCTGGGTATCTTCGGACTTTTGGGAAAACTTCAGGAATCTCGAGAAAATATCAGGAATTTTGCCACCGTCTCGGGAATTTATGGAAAATTTCAGCAATTTCGCAAAAATGGCATAAACTCCGTAGGGATCTTAGGATTTTGAGAAAATGTTGGGAATTCCGCTAGAAGTTTAGGAATTTTGCGGCAGTTTCAGACCTTTTGAAAAAATCTTAGGATTTTCGCGAACATCAAACCTCAGAAATTTCTAGAAAATCTCGGAAATTTTAGAAACCTTTAGAAATTTCTAGAAGATCTCAGAAATTTCTAGAAAATCTCAGAAATTTCTATGAAATCTCAGAAATTTCTATGAAATCTCAGAATTTTTTAGAAAATCGTAGAAATGTTTAGAAAATCTTAGAATATTTTTAAAAATCTTAGAAATTTTTATAAAATTTCAGGAATTTCTAAAAAATCTCAGAAATTTTCTCAAACCTTCAGGAATTTCGCCTCATTGAGTCAAAGGACCTACATCGCTGTCCCGCGGATAAATCTCGTATCATTTTCTTATTTTACAGCGTTGCAATAAACACTTCTAAAAAAGTATGTTCTGACTTATTCGCTACCCAGTCACACGCGATCGAAAGCAAGAAAATTTCCGAAATTTTTAACCTCTGGTACGAATCGGCGAAAGTAAAATTGTTTTGCCGAATACGCGAGCGAGCAATATGTGGATGTTGGAACGTCGCACCTTGCACCCTTTAAACCTTCCTCTTCCTCTTCTTTGCTCGCTCTAAAACGGTTATAACCCTAAGTGGGGTTCGCTGTACCGTCCACAGATTTTCTCTTCCACTCTCATTACCTCTCTCGCTCTCGCTCTCGACCACGAAGTTTTATGTATCCCGTCAATTGCCGGAGCGCGGCCACTGCCACCGTCTTCCTCGACGCCTTAAGGGTCTTCTCCGAGAGGGCACACATATAATAAAAAAAGAAAATAGAAAAAAAAGCTTTGCACACCCGGGCTCTTCTGTGACCCGGGCAAGAGACTGCCTTGCACACGTGCGTGCTGCGATACTCTTCTTACCTCGTGATATACCCTTAAGACCGTTTTCGACACCCTTGCCGCGGAAAAGACGACGACGCACACGCCGGAATTCACTTAGCCGTGGAATGTCGGTTTCGTGTTCCGCCGATGTGACTCGATCCACTGTTTCTGTCTTCCATAACCTTCCCCCTTTACTCCCTTAATGCAAGCCCATCTTCTTCCAGATAAAGTGCCATCTTCCTTCGTCAAATTGCCGTCAAAATTCACGTACCTTCGTTTCCACGCGAATTAACGCGCAATTTACGCTGATCAGCCAAAATGGATAGCCAAAATGAAAACGGAGACCTCATTGGGTTGGATCTTATTATTCTACCGAAGTTCTGACGTCGGCTTTCTTGTTCATCGAAGATCGTCCTTTTTGACTCGATGTCGAGCTACGAAAATGGTTGAGCCAAACAGCGAAGTTTCATTGAAATAATTCGGGCGCAGACCTCTCAGTCGAGCAATTCTGAACAGCTCCAGCAATTCTGAACATAGCAATTCTGAACATAAAAGTAACTTGCTGTGAAATAAATTGACCACGTTCCATCGAGCGTTTGTACTCCTCCATAAATAATTGTCATTCGGTCATGGAGAGATGAGTTTTCCGACTTAAATTTCAGACTAGCACTCAGATAATAAAAAGCAATTGATTCGATCACATCAATATTAAAAATAAAAACAATGAAAAATAATTAATCTCTACTCAGGAAAAGAATAATAATTAAATGACCACAATAAATTAACATGCAGGAGTTGATCGCAATCTCTGAATCTCTAAGTAGCAAAAAATTATAATGAATAGAAAGAGTAATAAAATCAAATCTGATAAATGAGTAGGACTGGAGACTATTACTTTCACCAGTGAAAAAAAAACATTCAATTCCATTTATCCAACTTAGCCTGATTGTCTGAACAAGTAGACTGAATACCTATTTCTTAGAGGAAATCACAGTGCCAGGCCGAAAATAGGCTGTTTTCCAATTTTTTAAACTAGATTATTTATTCCAGATTTCGGAAAATGGTATGTTATTAAGGCGTTACCCCCACTTGTAGCCCAAAAAAGGCCTTTTTCATGAATTTTTTTGAAGAAAACTACAAAACTTTTTTAATCGATCAATATACCATCTTAAAGAACACATCTTGAAGAACTTTCAGTAATTTTTTTATTGAAAAATATTACATTGTTTAGTGGCAAATGGCCGTCAATGAAATAATGTTTTTATATACACGGTTTGCGGTGACCAACATTGCGGCGAAGTGGATCATCTGAAAAAAAATGCGGATGGATTTAGTCAAATATAAGTATAAACTAGTCTTTAATCGAAGGATTTTAAAAAATATTCATTTTTCACAAAATGGCGGTCAGTCAAAGTTAATGGTTCGATTTTAACGAAAAAAAAACGGCCGTTTTTGGCTATAAAACGGCCATTTTTTTCGAAAAAAAAAATCGAACGATTAAAGACTACATTTTTATGTATTAAATAAGCCTGCAAAATTTCAAGAAGATCGGTTCATTAGCGTTCGAGTAATCTTGGTCACCGACTTCAGAAATGCCATTTTGAGAAAAACGCGTTTAAAGTTTCTCTTTCAACGCTCTTTCAACGCGGATTCTTCTCTTTTAACGCTCATATCTCAGTCAATTATGTTCGGATCGACTTGAAATTTTCAGGACATATTCTCAGATACTTATACTTCAAAAAAATGCAATAAAAAAATCGATTTTTTCAAAATCGCAAGTCGGGGTAACCCCTTAAGCATACATTGAAATAATTGCGTGTGAATTTTTATATATAAAAAAATTTAACAACGTTATTGAAGTATAATGGAGCCTCTGTAAAAAATGTGGTCCAACGGTCGGATCGATAACTCGATCGTTCGTCGGAAAAATTAAAAAAAAAGATTTATAATCTATATAAATTTACTTCTCGTTGTACGTTGTACGAGTCCTAAAAAACAGCTACGCACAGCGATAGCTATTGCAATAAGGCAAATTTCGAATGATTTCTCCTTCGTTATTTAGCGAGTTCCTAATTCTGTCGTTTCGAAATTTTTGTCGTTCTATATTTGGTCATTCGACATTTTGAGCCCCACCCAAAAATTCTAAAACATTTAGGATCGTGTCTTATACAAAAAAGTGAGTCTTAAAAATGGTGACCAAATATTTTCTTTAAAAAAAGATCATAAAAATCAGCGAATTTTCTTCTCCCCTAAAGGTATCTCTCCCCTCGATTTTCGAAACGAATTTCCCACGACTTGTTTACTGACTCTGAAAGCGCAAAACTGTGGACGATCTTGATAGACTTGTGGATAAATCAGACGAGCGAGTTTTCGCGTGTTCCCCACCGACCTGATCATTAAACAATAAATTAATTGAATTCTTTATTGTGGGATAGGAGACAATGCGGAACGGGTGTTGTTGCGGTTGTGCCAAAGAGACGCGTGTACCGGTTGGATGTTACCGGTAAATGCCGTAAAGCAGAGTCTAGTAAAGTGCACGCACGCATTGCGGTCTCACGTGTCGAGTACGACGATCTATGTTTTTCTTGCGCGTGTGTCTCGTTCCCTGCTTTCCTCCCTTGTTCATTCTCCTCACCTTACTAAACTAGGCTCAAGCGGTCTCTCGCTGTATATAATTCTCTGTATGGTGCCGCTATCGTGCTCCGGACGGAAAGTGCAATTATAAATACGTTTGCCTCTGGCTGCGCGGACCGCGCGTTTAGCCGGGAACGAGTGACAGAGGGGTGTGGGGGAGCTTCTGAAATTTAAAACCCACCGAACCGCTGCTTTCCTTGGTGACCGCGTATACCACGCTGCGGTGTGTCTAGTAGTTAAGGCGGGAGCCTGAATTAGAAGGTCCAAACAAGCCTTTTTTTCGGGATTTTTTTAGAAGAGAAAAAAACAAGTGAGCCCAGTAAACATTGCGGTATCTTTTCATGTATATTCGAAATATATTTAAAAATTATTCAACATGAAACAATAAATGACTGCAGATTTATTAGCCTAGTCCATGTGCGTCTTGCCAATGCAGTCAACTTCTTGACTAAAACAAAAAAAAACAATAAAATTTTCAACTGTCATATTTTTCTTCTGAGTGAATTAAGAAAAAGCTGAAAAAATCGTGAAATAATAACTTTTCTCGGGTTTGAAAAAAAATGTCATTAAAAAAAATTAATTAATTAAAAATTAATCAATTAATTAATTGTAATTAATTAGTTAATTTTAATTAATTGATTAAAATTAATTAATTAATTAATTAATTAAAATTAAAAGCACATTAACACTTTAATGTGCTTAAAATGTTTTTTTAAAGACTTTTTCAACGACTATTTTAATTCACTTAGAAGAGATTTTCATACTGAAGAAAGTAAACTTTGGTTTGATTCGATAGGTCGTTTAGTTTTTTGCTATCACGCCTGCTAATTTGTAAAAATCGTGGAAATGAAAACTGGAGAAAACCCGCTTCAAAGTTTTCAATAGGAGGAAATATCAATATCCAATATCAATCCCTTACCTGCTTTTGGCCTTGTATCTTCGATAATATTGAAAATTGGCCTCTGTAACTTTGTAAATATATTCTTGGATATTTTATCTATCGATTTAAGCAATTAAAAAAACGACTTTTCGGACCGTATAATTCAGGCTTCAACCTTAAGGGATCATCACAGTGTAACATTTAAAAAAATTGATTTTTTTGCATTATCCGATAGTATAGACGGTTATAAGCATGGACCTGACGTCGCTGATTGATCGTAAGAAGACAATTTATATGAAAATTCCCTACTCGAGACTTTAAATCCGTTTTTTCTCGAAATGTCGTTTTTCAAAACGGTGTATACTCTCAAAGGAAGAGTTTTCAAGGTATCCGTCACAAATTTTGACACAACACTCTTTACGCCATTCTTTATCTCGCAGTGGAAGCTTTTTTTAAATCTACAGATTTTTTTCACCCAAAACTGTCGAAAAAATAAGCGAAATTCGATATTTTTTGTCAAACCGACGGCATTTTGTCAATTTGTATTTAAAAAAAAACTTCCATAGCAAGATAGCGGCTTTCATACTGATTAATAAACTTATTACAAATTTTGTTTCAGATAATATTTACGGCCACAACCATATGCACCGTGAAGGCTCTTTTTTCGAATACATTCTTAACCGTTAAAAAAATTTAAGAAAAATTAAAATGAACGTTTAAAAATTTATTTTCTGTTCTTCATGGGTGCTTTGATCTGACATAAAAAAATCGCGATAGTCAGCTATTTTTCGACCCGTTACACTGTGATGATCTCTTAAGGGGGTACGTTGAAAAGACGCTCGAATTTCGCAGATTGCACATTAAATAATAAGCTCATGATATAAATATTAAAAAATTATCATACTAATGGTACACTAGGTTTAAGTGTATTTTTGTACGGTTATAATTCCGAAATCAAGTTTTCTATCGAAATTGTGATCAACAAAACAGGAATGTAGTCTATTTCAACTTAAGGGAGGACACTACTGTGACAAACCGAAAATAGGGAGTTTTTCCGATTTTTTTTTCGTCTGCTAGATTATTTATTGGGGATTCGGAGTTATTATAGATATTTATTAAGCATACGTTAAACTTATTTTGGGTACACTTTTATGAAAAAAAAATTAAAATTAAGGGGTTACCCCCACTTGCGATTTTGAAAAAATAGATTTTTTTTATTGCATTTTTTTGAAGTATAAGTATCTGAGAATATGTCCTGAAAATTTCAAGTCGATCCGAACAAAATTGATTGAGATATGAGCGTTGACAGAGAAGAATCCGCGTTGAAAGAGCGTTGAAAGAGAAACTTTAAAGGCGTTTTTCTCAAAATGGCACTTCTGAAGTCGGTGACCAAGATTACTCGAACACTAATGAACCGATCTTCTTCAAATTTTGCAGGCTTATTTAATACATAAAAATGTAGTCTTTAATCGTTCGATTTTTTTTTTCGAAAAAAATGGTCGTTTTATAGCCAAAAACGGCCGTCTTTTTTCGTTAAAATCGAACCATTAACTCTGACTGTCCGCCATTTTGTGAAAAATGAATATTTTTTAAAATCCTTCGATTAAAGACTAGTTTATACTTATATTTGACTAAATCCATCCGCATTTTTTTTCAGATGATCCACTTCGCCGCAATGTTGGTCACCGCAAACCGTGTATATAAAAACATTATTTCATTGACGGCCATTTGCCACTAAACAATGTAATATTTTTCAATAAAAAAATTACTGAAAGTACTTCAAGATGTGTTCTTTAAGATGGTATATTGATCGATTAAAAAGTTTTGTAGTTTTCTTTAAAAAAATTCATGAAAAAGGCCTTTTTGCGCTACAAGTGGGGGTAAGCATTTATATAAAAAAATGTGGTCGAATAGCTGGATCGATTACTTGGCAATGGCTGGTCTGAAAAATACAAATAAAAAAGTTTTTTTATCCATATAAATGTAATCCTCATTGTTAGTAGCCGTATTAACAGAAAACATCGCAAAAGGGAGGGAGGTAAAAGAAGTGTAGTTGTGACGAAATTTTCATTTATGTCCAGGGGCTTAAAAAATACTGAATGTCCAACAAAACCAAAAACGACTGGGTAAAATAATAGCTACTGGAATATCGTTAATTGTGGTTTTTAAAAATTGAAAATCGAACAATTATAGCTAGAGTTATGATTACGGCCAGGTTGAGAAAATTCGTTTTGAGAAAAACGCGATTGAATGTTTAGTACACGTAAACAGTTGCGCAATCTGCTCCCACTAAATCGTCTGTACCTTGGTCAATTTTCGATATTTCAACTTGAAACTCTTGTCACATTCTTGAATACGTAGGATTTGAAAAAATGCAGAGATCGATTTTTTTTAAAACCGTCTCAGTGGTGCCTTAATTAAATTTTATATTAATTATCCCAAACTTAATATGACTCCAATTAAATCTAATTGAATTTCAATAGAATTTAATACAATATCAGTTTAAATCAACTTCAGTTCAATATTAAGTTAATTAAATACAACATCAATTTAATTTGACTGAACGTTGATTTAACGTTAATTTAATCGCAATTCAATTTGCTGAACGTATCAGCAAAGTATTTTGTAAAGCCCGAGGAAAACTTGTTTTGCGAATTAGGATTGTAAAAAAATGTACTCACTACTAGTTTATTATTAGTACAATAACTTTAATATATTTATACCATGATATAATTATTTGCATTCCAATTGTCCAATTATTTATTATTCATATTACAATTTCCAAAATTCAGATCGATATTTTTAACGTGTCTCCTTAACTACTGTATATTGACAAAAAATCTGTCTGATTCAAACAAAAATGATTTATCGTTGCACGAGGAGCCAGAAACCAGATAGTTAATTCAATTTTGCCTACGTTACGATAACGATTGTGATTACAATTATGATTGCCAATTTAATTACCATTATAATTACGTTTAATCATAATAATAATCATAATCGTAAATGAGTTTTGACAAAAGCGAAGGCGGACATCGAAGTGATGTTTCTTGTACGACACACATTGTGTCGAAGCTTCGTGTGAGGTAACGATATAAAATCCCGAGATCTTACTTATGCGCGAGCTCGGGACTCGTAATCTCTTCACTCAAGCTATTTATATATATATTTATTCACATATTTATGTGCGAAGGTGTGAGATCCCGACGAAAATGTTTTCTTACCTGACGTTCCGTTTTATGATACTCATCCTCGCATAACCACCCATCTACTTTTGGTAGGCCCGATATCCAATTAACGTGTCGAGACGTTCCGAAAGATTCGAGAGAACGAGAAAATGAGATTAAAAATAGACATCATTGCAATAAACGTTGAAGATAAAAAAATCCTAACGGGTGTCCCATTTTTATCTAACACCTGATTTATCTCGAAAAATACTGCTGCGATCAAGTATTGAGTATACCAAAACTTTGAGGTTTCAAAGGGGAACGTTAAAAAAATTTTTTTGGTCCAAAACTCAAAATGGCGATGACCATCTGATGGCCAACATGTTTTTTTTTTGGATAATGATTTTTTTTACCAAAACATTTATCAGGCCAAAACTAACAACTTTTGTAGGAAAAGTTTTCTGATAACGTGCATAATTTTTAGGTTAGAATGCCATTTTTACTATTTTGACGCTATACAGAATGTACGACGAGGAGGTAAAGTCTTGAACATCCCTAGTGTAAGTGTGCGTGTGTGTGGGTGTAAGTTTGTTTGGTTTTGTTTAGGTTTGTTTGGGTTCGTTCGATAACCCAAACAAACCCAAATCAGGGTTAGGTCTTTTCGGCTCGTCATTTCTGTTGTCAAACAAACCCAAACAAGCTCACACACACACTTACACTTGGGATGTTGAAGACTCTACCTCCTCGTCGTAATTTCTGGATAGCGCTCAAATAGTAAAAATGATATTCTCACCTAAAAATTATGAACTTTATCAAAAAACTTTTCCTGCAAAAGTTGTTAGTTTTGGCCTGATAAATTTTATGGTGAAGAAAAATTGCATGATCTCATAAAAAAAACACGTTGGCCATCTTAAAATAGCCATGTTAAATTTTGGACCAACATTTTTTTCGTAACGTTTGAACCGTATTTTTGAACCCTAAATGTTTGATTATACTCAATACTTGACGTGAGCAGTATTTTTCGAGATAGATCAGGTGCAATATCAAAATGGGAGACCCGGTATATGTATAATAATAAAGAACGATGAAAAACTTGAAATGCGCTTGACTTTCTTTTCTTTGTGGTTTCGTGTTGATGATACAAAAATATCGCAGAATAAAAATAGGGAAAAACGAATGAAAATAAAGTCGTGAGGTGATACTCATAATTGCCCTTCATTAAAAACGATAAAAAGTATCGATATTAAGGAAGCTCCTTATGAAAAGCTATACAAATATTTGAATAAAGAAAGCTCTTTATGAAAAATTATTAAAACTATTGGAACTAAGGAATCCCTATATTAAAAATATTAAAAAATATTAAAATTAAGGAAGCCCTCTATTAAATTGGAATTGAGACCTCAATAAATAAAGATAAAAGTATTAAAATCAAAGAAGCCCTCTATCAAAAATAATTTTAAAAATGTTAAAACAAAAGAAGCCCTTGATAAAACATTTTTTTCAGTATTAAAGTCGAGAAAGCTCTTCATGAGAAATTATAAAAAATATTGAAACTAAGGAAGTTCTTTATTAAAAACGATAAGAAATATTGAAATTAAGGGGCTCACTTGGGGATGTCCTTGATTACATTTTTTTAAGTTTATCAATTACGAAGCTCTTCATTAAAAATGATTAAAAATAAAAAAATTAAGGAAGCCCTTGATTACAAGTTCTAATAACTACTAAACTAAGAATACTCTTAATTACAAAATTATGGCTGCATATCCTCAACGAAGTTCGACAATACTTATGTTTTTTACTTCAAATCATTAGTTAGTTCACATAAGGGCGCATGATATTAATGAAATTTTAGATCAAAGTTCAGACGACGAAAGGAAACGAAATCAGGACAGAAAAAAATCAAAATCAGTATTTCGCAATAAGCACAAATTGAGCAGAATAAATTTCGCTTTTTGTTTTTCCACAAATCCTGGACCAGGGTGATCCACAGCTTTCCATCGAATTGTTATATTCTCTTTTGTCGACTTTCTCGATCGTCTCGTATTTCGATCACTGCTATTTTTTCCCCCCTTAAGCATACCCGACGCTGCGGTGTTATTTTTGGTATTTCAACATCCATTTCGTCGCAGCGGTTACAAATCGCGAGCCTCGGAAACTCGAGAGCTTGTACGCTGCACGAGGAAGGGCGATAGGGTGGAGAACGAGAGGTCTCTATCCAGGGGATAGTAATACAATACAAAAGAAGGATACACGTCCCCCCTTGCTTCCCAAATATTTTATCGGGACAACTTCTCGATCGAAACGGGGCTCGAGGATTCTTCATTGCCTCCCACGCGAGCTAAGAAACCGAACCCTTAAGGGGGGAGATACCTGTCGGCGAGGAAAAAATTTGGTGATTTTCACTATTTTTTTTAAAGGAAACATTTCGTCATCACTTTTTAGACTTAGGGTATGTTTTATTACTACTTTTGGCTGTTACATAATAGAAAAAAAAATCTTTGAAAATGGCGAAGGTATGTCACAGTCTTCTAAATTGCATTTTCAAAACTGGCGTGACGTATAGCTAAAAAACGAATCGTGCGATTCTGATGAAATTTGATATAAATCTTTCTAACCTCATAGTCCAAAATATGAACGTTAATTTTTCTTAATTTTTTAAAAACTATTTTATTTATTGGGGAATGTAGTCATTTTTTTCGAAAATTCAATCTTTCTTTCAAAGCGTACCATTTCATCGATTTTCAACATTTTTCACCTTTTCTTGGTTCATGTTCTGCGCATGAGTGTTAATGAAAAAAAATCTCGGTAGGTTTTTTTCAGATCAAACCCACCGAGGCGACGCGTCGCGCCGTCTGACGATAGCCGCAGCAACCCGTTTAAAAAACCGTGCTATATCTCCCGAATTTCCAAAGATTTTTTTTCAATACCATACATCAGTCAAAAGTAGTAATAAAACATGCCCCAAGTCTGAAAATCGGTGAAGAAATCTTTACTTTTGAAAAAAAAGAATAAAAATCAGCCATTTTTTCTTTGCCTAAAGGTTTCTCCCCCCTTATTATCTACGTGTCAAGGGCTTCGATTGTTCACAACTTTGATTTTAAAAAAATGGCAAATAAAATAAACGGAATAATATTTTTGAAAAAGGATTTTTAAAAAGTACCGATGTATCGGGCGCCATGTATCGGAGCGACGATAAAAAATGAATGGTTTTTTTAAAAATAAGTTATTAAAGTGGAAAAAGTCACAATTGAAATTGTTGAATGTGTGTGGAATCACGGTTTTCCCGTTTAAAAGATGCAATTTTGGTAAAACTCCATGAGATTTGTAATCGGTAAAAAAACTTTCCATCTGATGGATCCTTTGAATGGTTTAAAAGTCGAAAAACACCTTTCGATCGCTTTGGTCAGTTTTTCGGAATCACCAAAATCGCGAAATTTCAAACAGCCGTTTCATGGCGTTGGTTCTGTTCGCGAGACATACATTTATTGGGGCGGATTTCTAAAGGAAAAATAGCCGAAAAAGAGGCAAAGGGGCATGGAAAAAAACGCAAAAATCGATGGTCCGTCTTTGAAATTCTGCCAAAAATCGGAAAATAATCGGAGCTCAATGTACCAAACGTCATTTTGAAGAGCAAACGATAACGAAGAGGATAAGCCCAGAGCGGAGTTCCAAATCCAAACGAATAAAAAATGACGATCGATTCAGTAAAGCCATACTTCTTTGCTCAAGAATGCGAAAAAAAAAATTTTGGACGTTTAATATTTTTTTCACCCTCTACGTCGATGTATTTGTACCCCCTGGATACGAATTCACCATTCATTTCCCCCAAACCCCTCAATTTTCATTTAAGATAGTCAAAAGTGTTCGATAACACGTTTTTCGAGTCTAGTCGACGTAATTTACAGATTTCGACAAAAACTCCGTGATATCTGTAATCGAGAGAAAATTTTCCATCCCACCGTAAAATGCCCATATCTTCGAGAAAAAGTCAAACAAATATTAAAGATTCCATCTTCATATGCCTACACATAAAGTGTACAAAAGATGAAATCTTCGAACTGTTTTTCCAATATCATATTTTTTCCCCAATTTTTCTGTCTCTACCGAATGGTCAGGTGTATCCGGGAATTTCTCCTGCCTCGATATAACTCAAGAGTGAACGTCGCCGGAGTGTCGCGTGTGCGAAGAGAAAAAAAAGTTCTCAAGACGTAAAAGGTCCATTTAGTCGATCGTTTCTTTCTCTTTTTATATTTTTTTTTACCTTGATATATTTCATGATAATTTGTTTTTTATTCTCCGTGTATAAATGTACATAGAGGTAAGCTGTACACGCGCGTTTGTACGAGATAAGTTAGTGAAAAAAAATGGAAAAGAAAACTACAGCGATGATGATGAAACGATGGGCACAGGTCCATTGAGTCTCTCTCTCTCTCTCTCTCTCTCTCTTTCTCTCTCTCTCTCTCTCTCTCTCTCTCTCTCTCTCTCTCTCTCTCTCTCCCTGAATCTTTCTCTCGCCCTCTCTAGCAGGTTATTACAGGGACGCGGGCGTGATATCAAGATGGGAGGTCGGTGCGAGATGAGGATTCCAATGGACTACCGTTGGACTGACCATAGGCCTATTCTCTTCCCCTCTTGTGGCACAACATCGCTGCCACCTTTTATTTTCAGCTCAAAGAGTTCTCGTGTTTGTTTAATCGAATAGAATACATTAGCCCACGCCTTGTAAGGCACTTCTGAATGCCATGTATATACAGGATGACACGAAAAGTGACGTCGAAAAATAATCCAAATCACGATCATTTTTACTTTTCGAGGAAAAAACATTTTTTTGATTTTCCTCATTTATGTATGTTCTTGCCTCGCGATTTTTTAAATCTTGTGTTATCGTTATGATGTGTACTTTTGAGCAAGAAATAAATTACCCACTGAACACTAACTTTGATGCCTTGCATTTTTATCGAAAGTTCAAAAAATGTCTTCGGGTTAGTCACTAAAGTGCAGATGATAAAAAAAAAATACTTTGCTGGTCTAAATGACTCCAAATTGCTTTTAAAAACTTCGAAGGTAAACTTACTATTACAACGAGGGAAATGCCAGTAAAACTTTGAACGCTTTTTTCTCGAAACTATATTTTTCAAAACGGTGTACCCGATTTCTGAACATCTATGTCCGGAACAGATTGACTTGAAATTTGGTACACTTATTCAGTGTAATAGTAGTTTAGTCTTGGCAGACTATTTACTTAACATTTTTTTTTCATGTATTATTAACAACGATTTCATTTTTTCCTCGAAAGATCGAAAAAAAGTCAACGTTTTTTTATGCTTGAAACATGAAAAAAGGTCGGTCAAGTCTTAACCAATATTATCTATTTTAAGAAAAAAAAATCGTCTTTATGTTCCAGATCAACCAGGTAGCCAAAATTAAATAGACCATTGATCCCTTCACTTTCAAAGGTCCTTCACGAGATTGTTCATAACTTTAAAAATTATTAATATTTTGTAATGATATTTGGTACCCAACTTTGTTAATGCATATACATATAAATGACCAAACGATTTTTCAATCATTTTATTTATTCCTTTAAAATTATTTTGTTCAACGGGGGACATACTTTTAGGCAAGGAAAAAAATGCTGACTGTCATGATTTTTTTTTAAAGGAAAGATGTTTTCACCATTTTTGAGACTACTTTTGGTTGTTCCATAGTATTTTTTAAAATTAATCTTTATTAATGGTGAAGGTATGACGCGGTCTTCTCAACGGGTTGCAACGGATGTTGTCGGACGGCGTGACACGTACCGTCAGCGGAATAGATCTAAAAAAAACCAACGAAGATTTTGCTTTTATTAATACTTATACGCAGAATATAAACCAACAAAAAGTGACAAACGTTGAAAATCGATGAAATAGTACGCTAAAATACAAAAAAAATGAATTTTCCGACAAAAATGGCTTCATTTTGCAATGAAAAATACTTTTTTTCATTTCAAACACATTTAGGGTCATGTTTTAGACAATAAGGTTGCAAAGATTTATACCAAATTTCATCAGAATCGGTCGATTAGTTTGTTAGCTATACGTTGCGCCAGTTTTGACAATGCAGTTTAGAAGACCGTGCCACAGCTCCATCATGTTTAAAGATTAATTCTTTAAAACCATGTAACAGCCATAAGTAGTAATAAAACACACCCTACGTCTAAAAAAGTTAAAGAAAACTTTACTTTAAAAAAATCATGAAAATCAGCAAATTTTTTCCTCGCCTAAAATTATCACCCCCCTCAAACAACTCTGATTTTCAGGTCGTCACAGTAGCTAAACCCCTTAAATTATTTCAAAGCAAATTGTTGATTTTGCCATCAGGACTATCCTTGGAACGAGCTGTGTATGAATAAGGTTACATTTTTGTAAAGGTGACTTTGAGTACATTAGAGTTTACAGTCTATCGAGCAGTTGGGTTCCCTCTTAATTTCATTTTTTTTCAGGTTTCTCCTCTTATTTCAGTGCTATTGTCGCTGCTATGATTCCCGCGTGTTTGCGCCCAAGCGCGCGCGTTCTTTCGACGTTGCGGGTGGCACGAGCAAGCTCGTACGATGAATTATGAAACGAGATTTATATGGGATGAATAAACAAAGAACTCACTCGGTGGACGTAAGTGGAGACGCGGTGTATACGCTGAATAATGGGATGATGATGAGGCCCGTACAATAAACACTCTATTGCCTGGGCATAATAAACGAAACGATGGAATTCGAGGGACAAGATCCATTTGGCATCCGGCGCGTGGACTGTTCACGCGAGTATGTGTTTTTTTTTCTTTAGTGAACCAACGATTTCTCTAAAAACTGGATCCGGTTTTTGCTTACCTTTCAGGGCAAATACCCCCCTCCCCCTCCCCCGGGAGGAGGGGGCCCCGGGGATGGAGGGGATAGTTTACTGGACTATCTTTCCCTAAGGATTGCAAAGCTTTGCAATTTGCTTTGCAATCCTCAGGGAAACAGTCCAGTAAAAGAGACGAAAACCTAGCACTTTTTAGCGTCGAATATGAATTTTTGACTGAAGGTGAATGGTTGCATACTGAATGTAACCCCAATAAAATGTTGACCCTCAACTAGCCCAAACCCTAAGAAATAGGGGTTGAAAACTTGAAAATCGCCGTATCTCGATAATTAATAGCCCGATCGAAAAAAGTTTCAAACAAAAGTTGTTTGGAATAATAAAATTCGTACAAAGTTATCTGACGTTCAACCCACTATCTTTGCAAATAGCGGCACAAAAACAATTCGAAATACGCTGCGTCCTTGTCTGGGCCAGTAGTGCTCTCGTTTTTTTGTGCCGCTATTTTCGAAGATAGGGGATTGAACGTCAGAAAACTTTATACGTACTTTCTTATTCCAAACAACTTTTGTTTGAAACATTTTTTGATCGGGCGATCAATTATCGAGATATGGCGATTTTTATGCTTTCAACCCCTATTCCTTAGGGTTGGGGCCAGTTGAGGGGCAACATTTTATTGGGGTTACTTTCGTCTTCGTCTCTTTCAATGGACTAGGATCCTGAGCCAGACGTGGGTACACTGGGGAAAAAAACCAATTGCATCAAAAAAATATGTTGGTCGGTCCAAATAAATGTGCTGCTGCGGAGTGCCACCGATATATGAGATTGTTACAATACTATAAAATATTGAAAAATGTGATTGATTTAAATAACATATTATTTTATTAGAAAAAGCTTTTCTATTCTCTGAATATCTACATTATCCTTCAAATAAAATTATATTCTATTGAAATCATTCTATATACAATCGGTAGATGTATGGATGAAATAATTAAGCGGTTGCTACAACCTTTTTATTTCGTACAAAAGGATAATTAATAGAATTAATTATTTCTTTACTGCATCGAAACGGATATGTTATGGGACGTGAGTTTTTTCATTTGTTTTAAATCTTAAATAAAAAGTGAGGATTAGAATGATTATCCACGATAATAGTGGAGAGAATAACAGCTATCCAATGGAATATCCATGAAGAGAATATCAGGTACTCAACTGATAAGAACAGATACTACACTTTGATCTTACAAGGGGACAGTACGGCAGTCGGATTTTTGTAATTTTTCGTACTCATGGTACGTGAAGTTCAGAGCTCGAATATTAATATCCCAAAGCAGTTTGACGCCATATTCAGAAATTTTCGAGAAAATTGACTTTGAAGTTTTCGAGCGCACTCTTATCCCACAAAGATGCAACGATATTCGAACCGGGCTCGTGGCGTACCCGGTAGCGCTCGAGTCTAGTAATCGCGGGGTCGCTGGTTCGAGTCTCACCCCAAATTTTTTTTTTTTTCATTTTTTTTTAATTCGCATACCTCCGTTATTTAAATATCCCGATAAATTTTTGTTGTATATAATCACATATTATTATATATAATTAATATAATATATCTATATATGTTTATATATGGACAAAATCCATATATAGTTATTTATGTACAAAATTCATTATAGGTATACATAATTATATATTTTTTCATATATGATCATATATTATTTATATATAACAATAGGTGATTATTTATAAAAAAATAAATAAATAATCCCGGGATAAAAATCATAAAATCTATGCTAATTCACATATATGCAATTATAATTGTCAATGATAAATGCAAGTCTTATTTTTTATTATCTCTTGCTTGAAATTGCGAATAGGCGACGTAAAAATATCCAGTAATAATATTTACATAAACTCCCTTGTAGATTAATAGGAATATAAATAGAAGAATAAATGTTGAAATATGTGAATATAACGCTTGCTTTGGCAACCGTCGATATTGTGAATAACAGTTCTGCGTACATCGTTTGCCTTTGTCCTGATCAACTACCTGCGAAGCGGGCACAGCTGCTTGTGTACAAATAATTTCTGGGAATTCCAGAACGGGTGGAAGGGATACGGCGTCTTCCGCAAGAAATGCCTGTTTGAAGTAGCATTCGACCGTTGGTTTTCGGAGCAGCAAGTACTGTTTTTCGGCGTGGTGCACGATTTTGTAGAATATTCGATAAAAAAAGATCAAAATGTCGGGCGTGGGAGACGACGAGGTGCCTGGGCCTTCGACGGCACAAGATGATATTGAATATTCTTTGTGCAGTGAAGTTTCAAAATTACGATTGAAGGATGCCCTCGTATATTACGAGTAAATTCTCACACAAAATAATCTTGTGGCACCAACACCATCGGAGGTAATTACTGAAGGGGGATGTTACTAGCAGAAGACTTGTTCCATTATACAGTACAAACTTTACACGAAAAAAAGTTTGTAACGGATGAAGAACTAATTATGCTTGATGAATTGGACGAAGAATACGCTTTTGACGAACCTGCATCTGACAACGAAGATTCTTCTGAAAATTATGAGCCAGAGGAGAAAAGGGCGAAATCGTACACGGACAATATTCCGCTGGATTATAAAAGGAAAGTTATCAATATAGTTCGAGCACATCCGACATGGAGCCTAAAAGTTCTGCAAAAAAACGGGTGCAGCCGCTTAAAGCGCATGGAGGAATTGCCAAAATGGGAAAAACATGTAAAAAGCGGAGGAACCATGACAGACAAATACGCGACCATCGATTCGTGGACTTACGATCGCTTTGAGGAAGCGCGACAGAACAACCAACAAGTTACAACCCGGAACTTGCAGCAGCGGGCTTTATCGGCTGCGAGTCAATTTGAAAATTTTGATTTCAAAGCTTCCGATAGGTGGGTTGTGAAATTTAAACGGAGACATCGAATTCGCCAAAGAAAAATCACGAAGTTTGTAACGGAAAGAGAAACCGCAACGCGGGATGAAATCCTGGCTGCTGCAGAAGATTTTCGTATCCAGGCTCGTGATGTCATACCAAACTTTGGTCCCGATTTCGTCATTAATACAGACCAAACAGGTATTCAAAATTTGTTCTCATTGTCCATAATAAATTAATGTAGACTTTCGTATATAGTATTTTCAATGTATTCCTTTTCTATTTTTTTCAGGATGCCAATACCAGTCGACGTTCGACAGAACTCTGGCGACCAAAGGATCAAAAGTAGTGCTGGTAAAGCGGCAGAATATGAATAAAGTCACCCATTCCTATACTGCGCAGTACTCTGTTACCCTATCAGGAAAATTGTTGCCCCTGGTGTTCGTATGCCTACAAGAAACAACAGGTTCATTTGGTCCCAGAGTTCAAAAATCGGTCGCCGAGTACCTAAAAAAATACGGAAACGTCGTAGTCATGTAATCGAAATCGGGAAAATTGACTACAAAGTTATACAAAGATTTTTTAATCAACGTTTTGAAACCCTACGTAAAAAAAGAAAAGTTTTTCTTAATTATCGATTCCTGGGGAGGCCAAACCGATACCGTGATGTACAATGAGGTGTTTCGAAATGACAGGCGTCTGCCTACTTGCACGGTGCAGGTAATTCCACCAAAATGCACTCCATTAGTGCAACCTTGTGACGTGTATTTTTACCGCCAAGTAAATAATTTCATAAAGCGTCTGCAGAACTGCGCCTATCTGATTGAATAAGGACGTGAAATTAATGATAGAGAAGATTGCATAAAAATTCATTCTATTGTTCATCATCAGTTGTCTTCTCCGGTCTTCAATAACATGATCAGATATGCATGGTTTGCTTCGAAACTTTGCGATCAAAGAGAAATTTTCATGAACGTGAATGAAGTTTGTTTTCCGATCGATGTATTGGAAAAAAATTGCGAATGTAACAATGCAGCGTTTGTACGGTGTGCGAGATGCCGTGAAAATTACTGTTTTCCTTGTTTTTACGATGGTTATCACTCTGGCTCGTGTAACATTACACCCGATGTATAAAACAAACGAATACAGACCGAATAATAAAGTATTCAATTCCTTACCCGACGTTTTTCATTTTCATCCTAAAAATGTTGTTGGTTATAAATATTGATACTTGAAAATGTATGTTTATAATCAAGAGATAATTAAAAATATGACTTGTTTTTTCATTTTCAAAAAATGAAAAAAAAAAAAAGTGAGACTCGAACCAGCGACCCCGCGATTACTAGACTCGAGCGCTACCGGGTACGCCACGAGCGCGGTTCGAATATCGTTGCATCTTTGTGGGATAAGAGTGCGCTCGAAAACTTCAAAGTTAATTTTCTCGAAAATTTCTGAATATGGCGTCGAACTGCTTTGGGATATTAATATTCGAGCTCTAAACTTCGCGTACCATGAGTACGAAAATTTACAAAAATCCGACTGCCGTACTGTCCCTGTTAGCCACAGGCCAAGAAGCGATACTCTTTATAGTTTCTCCGGCGTTTAAGTAGATTTTCGATTCGCGTTACGCTTACGAGAAACGAGCGCGCGTGCGGCTTCTAGCGGTTACTCCGAGAACTACGGGTTTCCTCACACCTATAATTTCGGTGGCGCTCGGTCATGATTTGGTTGAATTTTTTCAACCAAATGCGCAAGAACAAATTTTATTTTCGCATAATTTTTTAACCAATTCAGACATTTGCTTAATATTTTTCAATTAAAATAAAATAATATTTTAACGAGCAATGGACTTAGAAAAAAATATCAGATATGGTGAAAAAAATAAAATAACATATTTTAATAGAAATTTTATCTGAATCAAACGAGCGAAATTCAATTTTTCTTGTGTACTCGAATCAACAATATTCATGTTATGAATTGAAACGCTTTTTTTATTCGTTGCAGAAAATGCATTCAAAACTATATAATGTGTTCGCGATAATTTTTTAGATAATTTCAATAATACATTGTCCTCAGCTAACAATATATCTTTTGAATGAAGAAAAAAACTTTTTATTTTATCGTGTCATTAAAGTCAATAGCGTTTTATTTGAACTAATAAATCCGATTATTTACACCAACAATTTTACAATTGGATCAACGAAATTTCATTCAATAACACCAATGATATTGGATCAATGATTTTTTTCTCAGTGTACTTTCTTTTCCTTCCAAGTGGCCACGTCATTCTGGTTCAGGTCGGGCCGAAACTGATCCTGTCTCAATATTTTGTAGATTGTAAAGCACGCAATGAAGTGAAGGGATATTTTGCGGGATTGCAATTTTTGTCATTGAAGTACCATTTGCGGCCAACCGGGAACATTTTTCGTGTACAAATATTAAACTATAATCGGTTTACAGATATCGGGAAACACCTCTCGAAAACGTATTTTGCGGTGAGCAATGCTCGTATGAGCCAGGTTATCTAATATAAAAAAATCAAACAGATTTCGTTAGTATATTAGTTTATCCTATGATTGACCGAAGTAATTTCCGCAATATCGAATTTTAAATAAATGGCGCGTATTGAAAGTGAGTCTCGATTTTTTCAAAAAAATGTAATTTTTTGTTTATCAAATCGAAAATTTACATACAACTTCAAAAATCCTTCTATAAAATACTTTACCTTTACATTTAGAAGAAGCCGTAAAAAATCAGAAAGTTCGATGCAGTCGTTTTCGACATAGGAATTGACGATGAAAAAAGGGCTCGCCAAGCTCTGAAACAAGGCTCACATTTTTTAATTCAGGCTGAGCACCAGCCTGATTTCAGGCCTAGCTGAACCCCTGAATGATAACGCGGTTTCAGGCTGTTGCCCACAGGCTTGACCAAAGGCTGGTAGAAAAGCCTGTACTAAGCCTGAAATGACGAAACAACAAGGTTCAAAACGAGCCTTAATGAAGCCTTCACGAGCATTTATGTCCAAGCTTATCCCAAACTCTTCTCGAGGCTATATGGCCTGTTTTTAGTTTTCTATATTCTACATTGGGGTAAATTTAATAAATTTGTAAACAGTTCATTTTATTTATTATGTATATTTATTATTCATTATATTATTTGTTATAAAATATATATAAAATATTTTAAACACAATACTTTATTTTATTTATTGTTTATGGGACACGTAATACACAGAGTGTACGCAAACCCCAGAGAGTGAGTATATACGAAATGTGTATGTGACGAGAAAAAAACTTTTTTGTGTACCTCATAAATATCGATAAGAGAATATGTTTAAATGTTCTGAGCTGCCTCCTTCGCTTTTGTTTTTCGTGCCTTCGCACCCGACAAATTTATTGCTAATTTTTTTTTTTCATAAAGGTACAGAAAAAAAATATTATTTAAAATTTATTTTATTTTATCACAACCTGAAACAAGCCTGCATCGAGCCTTGATTTTTTAGCCTTAAAATTCACTGACTGAATAAAGCTTGAAATAACCCCGAGTTTAGGCTAAGCAGCCAGTCTTGGTTCCAGGCTGCTCCAAACGATGCAATGAAACCTGGCCCAGGTCTGTCTCACTCAGGCTCGGTGAAACAAGGCTCGCACAAGTTTGTTTCCAGCGTCAGCCTTTTGATTCCCTACCTGGGTATTTTGCTGACCGACTTTGAAAACCTACTTTCGAGAAAAAAACCGTTTAAAGTTTCGAACGACTCCGTCACCTTGGAATTTTTAAGGAATATTTATGAGATAATATACTGTCAAAATTTATTGGTTTCGAAAAAAATGATTTTTCGACTTTTGCAACTGGGCATAACCTCTCAACGGGTTAGCACCAAAAAACAGGGCGGTTTTCATTATTTTTGTTGTGATGAAAGTATACTCATCTGAAATAAAAAATAAAAAGGTACTTTTACTATTATAATAACACTTTCGTATAACGGGAGACTATTGAAATTTTGAAAAATTACGAAAAAGCCAATCTGTAGAAACAAACCTTGATTTTCAACAAGAGAAAACACTTTATTAATTGGTTATCGACAAGTGGATCATCGTATTTAAAAAATTATTTGGTCAAGCGATAGAAAATGTAATAAACTATGTGCCGTCCTAATTTCCGGTGAATCTAACCAATATATGGGAACTCGGGGCAAGACGAATACGCGGGGTAAGATTAATCATAAGCCTAGCCACTAAACAGTGTGTGCGAGCACAGTGCTCCCGGTGGAGTTTGGTGGGTGGTAGCGGTGAGGTGAATGAGTGTGAAAGTATTAACTGTGGCCGTACCACGCGACTCGAGTGAGAAAACAATATCGATTTTTCGACAAAATGTTGTAATTTTTGGTAAAGTTTAACATCGTTTCAGTTTATTTGAGTTGTTGATATTGATTAGAGACTGGTAGGTAAACACAATGAAAGTACCAATTGTTAATATAATAAGAACGGTTTGTCAGAAATTTTCGTGTGATTTATTGCGTGATTTTTTGTTAATTCGTTCACCGTCTAATGGAGCAAGATGAATACAAGCTATCGCAAACCCGGAATATTTTACAACGTACCACTATTTACGTTAGAAAGGGTGAAATGAAACTGGTCAAGCATTTGATTCCTCTTCAACCGGTGTTTCTACCAGGGGAAGAAACGAAGTTACAAATGATCAAAATGATGTGGAAGAAAGATTATTGGGACTAATCCTAAAGAAATTAGACGATTGGCTTATCAAATTGATGGTATTGACCATGAACCACTTTTATATGCCAAAGATACCAATAATTCGTGTCACATCATTATCCCAGCGCCGTTTCATCTGGCCCCGCATACGGGGCAAGCTGGGAAAAATAAAGGTTTAATTAAAAATATACATTGCATGGTACAAACCAGAAAGGACAACTTTTTTTCTTCCAAAATGAAAAGATTAATAAATGTTGATCAGTTTAAAAAATAATTAAAGTTGATTGACTTATATATGCATTAATTTATTTGGACATAACCTTAGCGTTATCATCTTGCGCCGACTTCCCCTACTCCCTTTCACGAAACATCATTTAGAAGATAAAAAAAACGCAAAAAAAAGGTTTCACAAATATCGTCATAAGTCGGTCAATTATTTAACTTTACACAAACCCCTCTTTGCTGATTGAAGTTAAGACCCAAGGCTAAAAAACTACGCAATAAAAAAGTTATACCCAAAATTTCAAGCAGACCTTCCAGTGTCGTACCGCCAAAAAATCCAATATTCCAACTTCATCCTCTCGTCCTGCTCGATCTTTAATAGGAAAAAAGTGCAATAGCTATGAATCCGGGACCAGTCCTTTTGGACATGTGTTCCGATTTTATTTCTTCTTTTCTTTCTTTCTCGATCGCTACACAGCTTGGGTCCGTTTGTCTTTGCGCGCAAAGTTCAGAGCGATGCATCGAAGCTCAAGGGCTCTCACTAGCTACCTCATGAATATTCAACGAGGACAAGCTGTTCGCGAGTACGAATGGAAAAGCGAAGATACCTCGGGCTCTTCCTTCTCAACCCTTTTTCGTCTTTTACACGCATATATATATATATATATATATATATTTGCACCTCTCAATGCATGTACAAACCGGGTGACTTATACCCTTGTTGATCATAAGTGGGTTTGTTTCGCTGATTGTTGTCGAAATGGTTGACGGCAAAGCAAGAAGGCACCTCTCGCACGCGCGATCCTCGTCCATACTGCAAGCCCAGGGGGTTCGTATAAATATTCAACGCCTATACCCCGATATAAGCTCATAGCGATCGAGCACGTACACGTGTATGCAAGATTTCGTTCCACCCTTTCGCGACGTGGCGCCTGCATTGGTGCATTCGGTGGTCAAGGCAATCGAATTATAAGGATTATTGGTGTCGTTGCTGTTCGATCAGTGGTCCATCTCTCGAAAGGTGAAAAATACTCATTTGGTGTCATGTTTTGGTAATGTTGGTTGTCTGTCAAATTGGACTGTTCTTACGAGACTTCGGTCGAACTTTTTGACCTTTGGGTATTTTTTTCAAGGGTTCTGTGTAAATTTGATATTTGGAAAATACCATTTTTTTTATTGGATAGGTTTATAGCCTAGGGTCTTAACTTTAATTTGCAAGATTTTTCAAAAATTGACCGGATCACGGCGATTTTTGTGAAGAGTCTGATCACTCACTTTCCGGCTCCGCTGCGATTTAGCCTTCTTTATGTTGCCGTTCGTCACTCAAAATCTAGTCGGCCGGTTCACTTGGAATTTTCACGGAGTATAGTTTGTAATATTTTCTATCGTACGACCGGATGCTTTTTTGATATGCTAATTCATTTGAAAACAACGAAGACTAACGTTGTTTTTTAGTATTCAAAATCGATTTTTTTTCTACTGCTTGACGTTTCCGTACTTTACAAAATTTCAAAAGAGTATCCGATGGTACGAACGTTCTTTTATTGTACTACAATTACATTTTTGAAGTTTTGATTTTAGATCACCCAAGTTGCCAGAACCCTACAACGATTGGCCATGCAGCAAAGGCGGAACTTTGTTTAAATAATAATAACTGCACTGTTTATCAATATTTCGCTATTAAAATAAATCTCAATCTGGGCAAGACTATGTATTAATTGTGTGTTAAATCCCAACCGCGTCATCTCAATACTTTCGTTAGAAAAAAAAAGAAAATCGACTTGTTTTTTTTCCTTGTTCGTTTGTGAGACTAGGAGAGTCGCGAATAACTCAATAGTGCTCAAAATCCCTCAGTGAGTAAAAAAAATGAGAAGCACAATCGAGCTTGTTTTTTTATCTTCGATCTTTAAAATACCTCCCTAATTTATATTTTTGTCAATTTTTCATGTCGATCGAAAATTCGTTAAGTACTCGTCGTACTTTTCGCGGGTAGTGTACACCCACAAATAACTATACATACGTGGTGGACGCAGAAAATAAGATTGGAGATTTACGCCTCTCGCTCCTGGGTGGATTATCGATTCGACCCTCATAATACGCGCCCGTCTTATTCTCCCTCCCGTATCTGAAAGAGCCTAAAATATCTGCAGAAGGATCGAGATGAAAAAGCTCAGATTTGCAAAGCTCCTCATCTTCCCTAGGCCAGTGCAAATACCACGACGAGCTATACTTAAAATACACCCACTTGTAATTTACAACCGCGTGCCCTATACGCCATAACAATTGTTTTATTTTAATTTTATTTTTGTGCTCTTTTATCTCTGTCGAAACGACGACCGAATATCGTCCCATCGATCTGTAATTGCAATGTGCAACTGCCTTGTCGTGTTCGCTCTGCCTGTACCGTGTAGTTCGATGAGATGCACGCGTGCAATTTTTTTTAATTAAAAAATACCACAATATTTTATTATTCCTCGTAATCGTTAGTTAAGGGGTTATGTCTACTTGTAAAAGTCGGAAAATTACTTTTTTTCAAAGTCAATATATTTTGACGGTATATCATGTTATGAATTTTCCCTGAGAATTTCAAGGTGATCGGATCTAAATTGACAGATTTGTAGGCTGGTAACTTTAAACGCTTTTTTTTCGCGAAATTATGTTTTCAAAGTCGGTGAGCAAAGTATGTTAACAACTACCGTAAAAGGGGTTGAATTGATATTAAAGGGTAAGGCCACAATAGAATTTGCAAAAAATAAATTTTTTTCTCGCTAAAACCGTGCTTTATCATCATAAGAATAAGTTACTATTCGATTTATGGCAAGAACATTTTTTTTCACCGACTTTGAGCGTATAACGTAAGCCCACCTCTGGCATGGCTATAAAGTACCTAAAACAGTAAACGCGTTTTTCTCGAAACAGCTTTTTTCCAATTGGCGTGACAAATAACTTCAACAATTGTCACTCGATTTACTTCAAATTTAAAAGTTATGTTCCTAATTGCACTTCGCAGAGAAGTACGCACGGAATTTCTGATCAATCGAAAACTTTTCATTTTATGAGCAGTTTTATACGAAATTTTTCACTGAAAATTCATTCAAATACCTACAACTCAATTCAAATACCTACAACTTTTGAATAAAACAATTTTTTTTAAATTCCGTATGTACTTCTCTAGGTATTCTAATGTAGATTGACGAGAATTTTTGTTTTTTGGTCTAGGTAAAAAATTGTGGATGCTAAATGTCACGCCGCGGAGCGCCTAAAAAATGAAAATATTAGTATGCGGCCATTTTTTACATCGGAAAAAATTCTAACAGCTTGATATTCGTACTCAATAGACGTGTAATTAATTTTATGAGTGAATCACTTTGTCACGCGAAAAAAATTATTAAATTCGCACATGATTTTATACCCGTTACTGTGGCCTAACCCCTTAAGGGTAACTTTTACAGTTTTTGGGGCTACTTTAACCGAGCGCTAAAATAGGTTTTTGACTAATACCTATTCACCTTTTTTTCTATTGTTGCTCAAATTTGTTGTTCAAGTTTATCATAATGTTGCTGAGGTTGATTGTAATGTTGCTCAAGTCGATTTTGATCTGAATGATAATGATAACACTGATTAAGTGCCTATATAGTACCTTAGGTACTTAATATTTTTATGGAAAGTATTTCCTTAAGGGGGAAAATCCCTTTAGAAGCCAGAAAATGAGTCATTTTTCATGAATTTTTTAAAGGTAATAAAATAATCACATCAATTCAAAATTTTGACATTATCTTATTACAACTTTCAAGTGTTAATTTTTTTCTTTTTTAAACAAAACAAAATGGCGGTGTTATAAGGAATTCCTTTAGGCGTCTTTTGAAAAACTGCTCATGTTATGCTCAAAAAGTGATTGATCGATCTGGCTGAAATTTTGGTAGGCTTCTCACTATAACATTATTCGAAGGATATACCTAAAGTTTTAAGGTTATCGCGTAAATAAATTACTTTTTTGGGGTAAAAATTGTTGAGAAAATGATCAAAAATATGAAATTTGATGGCAAAGCCTACTTCATTTTTAATTTTATGCTTTAAAAAATATTTTCATAGGTATATCCTTCCAATAATGTTATAGTGAGAAACCTCCCAACATTTCAGTCTGATCGACCATTAACTTTTTGAACTATAATATACAGTTTTCAGAAAACGCTTAAAGGAATATCCTATAACGTCGCCATTTTGTTTTGTTTAAAAAAGAAAAAAAAGTTAACACTTGAAAGTTGTAATAAGATCATGTCAACATTTTAAAACGATGCGATTATTGTATTGATCTTTAAAAAAATTAATCAAAAAGGACTCATTTTCGGGCGTCGAAAGGGATTTCCCCACTTAATAAAGATGACCATTTGATTGTAAAAAATCGTTGATATTCATTTAATTCCATGTGTAAAGCATAAAATATTTAATTTTTTCATCAAAGTAATGTCGCAGTAACCCTTAATCTTTGACCTAAGTTGCATTTCAATGCCGGGTTAAGGCCCGACACTCGAGGGTACATTGACACTTAAAAAAATATATAAAATTGGGGGTGGGGGGGGGGGGGATAGCTTGACTTTCTTATACATTTGATAGTTAAAGGAAACATTATTCTGTTGGAGCAAAAAAGTTAGAATTTTGGATGTTAAAAAAAGTGACCTACCAAAAACTTCCAAAACCGGTCCAAACTAACTACATTCTACGGTACTGCTTCGATCTTTCGGAAATTTTTAGGGCTTTTTCTAGATGTGAAAATATAGTCTTCGGTCGAGGGATTTTCTTTTCCCGATTTGTACTTTCGATTTGATGAACGACAAATGCACACTTTTTTCGCAAAAATCAAGACTCTCACTTTCAACACGCGCTATTTTTTTGCAATTTGATATTACCGAAATCCCTCCGAGCAATCATAGGATAAACAAATATACTTCCGAAATCTGTTTGATTTTTTTATAATAGATAACCTGGTTCAGAAGGGCATCGTGCACCGTAAAATACGTTTTCGAAAGGTGCTTCCCGGACATCGCGTTCAAATGGATTATAATTGAATGTTCTTAAACAAAAATTACAGAGTGTGCAGCAGATGATACTTCTTCAAAAACCAAATTTTCGTAGAAATTTAGCATCACGATTTTCTAAAAAAAAAAATACCGAAAAAAAGCTATTTTCGACTTTTACCATTAGCCATAACCCGTCAATACTAATAATTACTTAAATATTCAAAAATAGGTAAGTAGGTTCGTTCGGTGTATGTGTATATGAGTACGGTACCTGCGGGTAATAAGGTCTGTCGGCTAATAAGGCCCATCGAACGAAAATCGCATTTCGAATCAGCGCTTTTGCTCAAGGCTACACACGCAGGCGCATAACGCACGAAGATGTCGCCACAAGCTGGCGCATGCGCGCTAACCCGCTTCCCGCCGTCAGTGGTCGTGTTCGTTGGGTCTCATCACTTTGATACGAACAAGTGCGCATGCCCATAATGATGCGCAACGCGCAACTGCGTAATGAAACGAGTCATGCGCAAAACGAATGTCTCGTTTCATTGCGCAGTTGCGCGTTGCGCATCATTACGCGTATGCGCACTTGTTCGTATCAAAATGACGAGACCCAACGAACACGACCAGTGTTGCATCATACATTGTGAGGGATCGCCGCGCGGCGCGAATAATCAAAATCTTTCCGGATCAATCGTAAGTATTTCTTGGAATATTACACTTGGCTATATAAATTTGCTGTCCATTTCTTTATTATTTCATGTTTCTATGATACTAAATATTTGAATGAGCTATCGTGGTCTGAATATTTTCCATTTCGATTTTTCTACAGACGTAGTCGACGGGTATTAAGGCCTACCAATTTTCACCATAGACCTTATTATCCTCTCTCTTTTTGTAACAAGGTGGGTTGTGTTTTAATGGATCTTTCATTACTTTTAAGATGCTACAAATGTAAATGAAGTGTGAATTTGATTCCTAATTGATTAATCTCCATTTTCAGTACCTACTGGAAGCTTTTGCGGTATGATTCACGGTAGTTCGATTTCGGACGACGATGAAGACAATGTGCCCCTCACTCGGCTCAGAGCGGCATTTCGTCAACTCATGCCTTCACCAGTGAAGGTTACAGAAAAAAAATCTACGGTTAAGCGAAAAGCCATAAATTAAGGAGGAATCCGGTCACAAAAGCGCTGGTCAATGAATACAATGAAGACAAGAAAAAAATAAAAAGACCTCCACCACCAAAGGCAACCGTGGTTCGCAGAAGCAAGCGAGTTGGTACTGTCATGGCTGTGAAGAGGACAGGACAGCTGATATGATATAGAGCACAAAATGCGAAAAGTGGTACCATGCATCGGCTTGTCACTTGAAGATACCGCTGACTTTAAGTTCCCTGATGGCTGTTAAATGTGCAAATGTATAGTTTATATGCGATTCTGAAATGTAATTTGTGCGTTTCTATGATTGTTGATCGGAAATACCAAATGTATAACATCCAGATTAAGTATTTGAGTATGTTAAAGCCGACGGTCTTATTTCCCTACCATAGTAAAATAAGGCCTATCGGCGAGATTTTTAGTAACATTTAATTTTGTTTTTGTTTATGGTGGAAGTTGCCATTTGTATTTATATTTTATAATCATTGATACAAAAGTTCTATTTTCATTAAAAACCCCTCGATTAATGACCATGCTAGTAAACTTAGAGTCTATGTCACGCCGTAATACCGGCACGTTTTAGATATATGTATATGGCCTATTTTTCGAGAAATATTTTTTAAGTATTGAATTTCGAGTTTCCCATTATTTTTATAATATGCAAACAACCTTAATAATCTACTACTCGACTTCAGTAGTACACCATATCGTTGACGTTTAGCATCGTCGCATTTTCGGTGGCTGTCATGCTGTCATCGGTACCACGCGCCCGGCTTATTATTTTTTGCAGCCGGTTAACATGGAGAATGAAAATACTGTGGAAGTTTATTAAAAGAGTAACGGGATTGTACCTGAAGTCCAGTTTAGAGACAAATTTAGATTCTGACGGACAAGAATTAGAAAATGAAAAGATAATATTGCGATTGCAAATAAAAAACGTCGCGTTGAAGTTAACCTCAATGTCCAATGTCCAATCTGTCCAAAGTCAAAACATATTTCATCGATTGTTATGTTATTTTTCCCTTTCCCAATCGTCACAATATTTGCAGGTATAAAAAGGAACGATTATTTTATATGACGATTCTCCCATGCTGAATTTATATATAGATGCGTTGTATAGGTACATGTCGCCAGAAAAATTGAGATGCCTTTGCTGTGCGTAAAAGAACTTCAAGTAAATATCGACGAAAGGCCCTTTATAATCCATTAAAAAATGTACGGCTTCGCACAATCATATTTTTAATTCCCGTTGAAAATGTCCGATAGAAGAATCAAATTTGCGCGGGTATCCGGCGTTGCCACACGTCGAGCAAGATGGCTGCTGTTACGTCACGAGAAGTCTCGCTCTCCGAAAACTTCGATTTTTGCGACTTTATTTCTAAATTTATTGCTTATTTCTGCGGTGAGCTTTCCAATTCAAGGTGCCTAATCGATCACAAAGATTCAACGAACGCAACCATCAGTTTTTTTACGTGTTTCTTGGCTCCACGTAGCGCACAAAAATCGATATATGAGAGGACAGGCACATTTTGTCGTCTACGTGTGACTAATTCACCAACTTTAACAATTAATACCTCGGGAAGTGTACGGTCAATCTCGTGGAAACTCCGCATACGCATGGACGACGGTCTCGACAATGCTATAAAAAAAATCGGGCTTTTATCTTAAATTCGCTCCAATCACCGTACCTCCTTAATTTGAATATTTTTCATTTTATCGCAAATCTCGCTTAGGTAGACCTTATCACCCGCAGATACCTTGCATCGCATGACCGGATTATTTACTTACACGTTTGTCCATTTGGTGATAAAAAATTATTTTTAAAAATTGAGTCGAAAATCGATTTTTTTCTACAGCTTTCCATTTTTGTAATTGTCAAAATTTCAATAAGTAACCGGTCCTACAAAAGCCTTATCGTTACACTAGAAGTACATACATTTTTCCATATTTCATCCAGAGCCACCTACACTGACTGGCCATACAGCAACGGCGGTGCTTTATTTAAATAATAATAACTCCACGGTTTATCAATATTTCTCAACGAAAAAAAGCTCAAACTTGGCAAGACGACGTATCAATTGTGTTCAAAATCTCGACCCTGTCGTTCCAACCGTCTCATCGGAAAAAAATTATGAAAATCGTCCTGACTTTGTTGGGCGCCAAGCTTACACTTTGGTCCCCCTAGTAATTGTAGCGACTTTTAGACCTCTCTTCCATAACACTTTTGTGTCCGCAGCCGCCCGAATACGGATTCACTGCATTCGGGAGAGACGTACAATTTTTTAATTTCCATTTCGAGTATGCAGAAAACGTATTTGGAAAGATTCTTCGACTGGATCGAATCCGAGACCTTTGGAATGTCAGTCCGAGGCTCAACCAGCGACTGTCCCCTCTCTATTCTACATGTATTTTACTTTTTTTCCTGGATGCTGCACTATTGCCGGGTTCTGATGCGCGATGTGTGCGCTGGAAGCTGCGGGCCATCGAGACTGACGAACGTGCCACGAGTATCGCAGCTCGACGACGGCGACAACGCCGAGAGGTGGTATTTGGATCCTTGTCGGGTATGACCGCGGACGCGGGGGTCATTATAGTGATTAATGCCGATGCAGGCCTGCGATAACGCTGATTTATCGATGTCACCGGACGGTACGTGCCTCCTCCCCTTAAGCATTCTCTCTCTCTCTCTCTCTCTCTCTCTCTCTTGCGGATCACGAGAGTGCCTCCGTCATACCATGCCTTGACGAGATATAAATCGTGGACCTGCGCGTGATCCTCCTCAACCCCTCGCATACCCTCCGTACGCGAACGATTTAGTATCGTGCTGGAGATGCGATCGAGTGGGAGGAGGTGCGAATTGAATAAAGCTGCAAAGTCGTAAGGAAAGAGCGAATATTTGTCCGGTGGGGGGGGGGGGGGGGAGCAAAGTACGCGTTCATAAAGAAGGTAAGGAGCCGCTAGTTTTATAGCTTATGGTATTAACTTTAATTTGCAACAATGATTTCGTCGAAATTCCGAAAATTGTCCGAGTTACGACGTTTTTTGTGAAGCGGAAGACCACCTAGTTGCGATTCGTCGGTCTTTGACGTTTTTGTCGAAACTACACTGCCAAAAAAAAAATTTCATTTTAATAGTATCTGTTTAAATCAAATAGGGTTTTTCCTTGTCTCATGGCCTACTACGATCTTATTTGTTTCAAATACATTTTTTTTTTTTACAATTCTTGAAAGTACATATATTAAAAAATATGTTGGCAACATTTTTAGTCACAAGTCTGAAAATGTACGGAGTCACAGTTACTTTAGTAAGACCAGATAGCGCGACCGGTTAGTACCCTCACTCCCTACAGGTGTAGCATCGTTCACAATCGATAAAGTGCAGGCCCTTATTACTTTGTGAAACATAATGAAGCTGAAGAATCGTCATACCGCCCGGGACTTGTTACTTTAATGTGAGCATCTATATTCTAGAAAAAACATAATTTTATATCAAGAAAAACGGAACAAAAACCGTGAACTGGTTTTTTCGAAACTACTTTTTTCGACCTTGTCCCAGCGAATACTCAAAAACTAATCAACCGATTTTCAATTTTTTTTTGACATTTTTGTAATCGCAGTCACTAAAGTTATACATAGCCGATTTTTTCAAATTTTGATAATTACTATTTTCAAAGACTACTTGAATACAAAACAAGGGCCTTCAAAATATAAAAAAATGTCCAAACCGTGGGCATTTAAAAAAAACCAAAATAAAAAAACGGCTAAGCATAATGATAGCTACATTTGTATAGATATCGATACATTTTTGACTCTTCATTTACAGATAACCTTTCATAAATTGATGGGACAACGAAGAGAATTTTTTTTTCCCTCGTCAAATCGAGTCATATATCTGGGTTGGAATTTTTTTTTCCCTCATCAAATTGAGTCATATATCTTGGCTGGATTATATGAGGCATCAAATGCCTCATATCATCGAGGCATATACCTTGGTTAATGTTGAAGATTTTTTCATAAAAATTTGTATAAAACTAGATGAACATATACTTAATAAAATGAGTATAAACCCGTTCCTTTCATAATTAGTTATGTCCATGAAAAAAATGCCAATTATTGACGACGAAGCACCCGTTACGTAACGGAATAGTGGCGGGTGGAAAGTGGGGGAATATTGCGTTACGTAATTTGTGTACGCCCCCTTAGCTGTGGGGGGGCTAAGGGGGTCCAAAGGGGAGCATTTTTTTTCCTCATCAAATCGAGGCATATATCTTGGTTAATGTTAAAGATTTTTTCATAAAAATTTGTATAAAACTAGATGAACATATACTTGATAAAATTACTATAAACCCGTTCCTTTCATAATTAGTTATGTCTATGAAAAAAATCCCAATTATTGACGACGAAGCACCCGTTACGTAACGGAATAGTGGCGGGTGAAAAATTGGGGAATTTCACGTTACGTAATTTGTGTACGCCCCCTTAGCTGGGAGGGCTAAGGGGGACAAAGGTGTCCGGAATTACCCAGCATGCGTATTTACCCTATATTCTCCCCTAACGGGTTTCTTCAAATATATCGAAAAGGTATTTTTCTCCAGAACCTTAGTGTGCAACGCTGAATACGATACGATCCAAAAATCCATTCGCGACATGTTCCCGAACGAAATTTCCGACAGACACGCGAGCGAAGCCGCGGGCAGAAATTTGTTTATGGTCTTCCAGGTTGAAATTTCGAGTCCAAACGTTTTCGTGCAATCTTTTCGCTCATTTTTTCATACGAGCGATTTACAGCGTTCACCGTCACCCTATTTAATTTACGAAATGGGAAAGAAAAAAAAATGAATACTCGTCCTCATTGCTCGTGCGACAGCAATGAGTGTCCGGTCTTGTTACAACCACGGTTTAATAAACTATCCGCATAATTCTGATTGAACGAGTGCGATTCGAGATAAACGTCGCGTAATCGTTATCAGAGTCACGTTATGGTAGCCTCCTATATAACTGCCTTTCATGCATCGCGGATAGGCGATTCGATAAAATTGATAATAAAATGTCCGGCGCTCCTTCACACTTTGCGTGCGATCTCTCTCTCTCTCTCTCTCTCTCTCGCTCTCTCTCTCTCTCTCTTGCTGCATTGAAATACATTTATTTATCGGTCATGATCTATGTACTTTTATTCCAGACAAGGAAGTCTCCATGAGACATCGCGTCTAGCGATCTCTCGTTTTTCTCATTCATAAATCTTGAACCCTTTTACACGTGACTTTTGATTCCTGTTCGATCCGTTATACTCAAAAGAGAACGCTTTGCCAGTTGGATCTCATCTTGTTCCTCTGAAGTTTGCAATAGATTATTTTAATTGCATTGCATTTTTTTCTTAGTATTCATTTTATCCGAGAGAATTTTTTTGTTACCTCATCTCAATTTTGACCTACTGAGCTTTTTTCCTTATTTTAATGTTAACCTACCGATTATTTTTCCTCGTCTTAATTTTCAGCTGCCAAAAATATGCCTCATTTTAGTTTTGACCTACTGAACATATTTTCCTCATCGTTTGATCTACGAATTTTTGTTTTCCTCGTTCTAATTTTCACCTGCAGAGAATTTATTTTGCCTCGTCTTAGTTTTGACTTACCAAAAATGTGAGTACTCCTATTTTATAATGATTCACCGAAATTTCAAAAAAACAAAATGCGTATGTCTGGGTTCAGATGTATACAATCAAAGGATAAAAAATATATAACATGCAGAGTGTCACTAAAAATGAGACGTCGCCAAGTAGCATTCCAAAATCGTTATTCAATAAAAACGATCGACCATAATAAAATTATTAGTTGTCCAATTCCCAGTGACTGGCCTGGTACCCGATGATTTAAGTGTCCAATCATCGGATCTAAATCAGTTTCAGTACCACCGCTACGAACCGTGTTTGACAAAAAAGAAGAAAAAAAAACCGGAAAACCAGTACTCATTTTCGTCTCGTGCGATTATTAGATTTATTTCGTTATCTTTTTTTTTCGTACTGTCCCATTTGCACTTCCGTTTTCTGCTGCTTTGCCGGGTGATATCTCCCGGAGATAGGCGTATTTTACGTCGTTCCACGGTCACGTAATGGACCGAGTCGAGAAAGACCAATAGGAACGAGACTGAACAACCACGCAGTTTATTTCGTTGTTTGTTTTTTTTTCGAACAGCGAAACCGGGAAGAAAAAAAACGTGAATGCAGCTCCGATTGAACGAATATGGTGTACGCACTACCGGTATTAGATTCCCGGGAGGATCAGTCGGGTGGATATTCACGTGGCGCCAGTTCTTCTATGTGCATGTACATGTATACACGCCTATATATATATATATACACACACACACAAAAATATACACATATACAGTACCGGTCAAGAGTTTAAGATTTCTTTGGACAATTGCAAAACTATATTAGAATAATACAATTCATTTTATAGAGCCGATTAGAATCTGGGTAGAATAAGAAAAGAAATGAATTATATTACTCTAATACAATTTTACAATAATTCAAAGTCATCGAAAACTTTTGACCCACGCTGTATATATATATATATATATATATATATATATATATATATATATATATATATATATATATATATATATATATATATATATAGATATATCGTCCTCTCAAAAGATTTCGCTCTTCGTGCAACCGGTGCAGGTTTTACGCGATCGGTGCGACGACATCGTTGTCCGGACACACACAAACACACACACACACAAATATATATATATATATATATATATACTCCCTCATTTCTCCGCGCACGTTCTCTGTCTTTCTCTCGTGTTCTCGCTTATCAGTGCGTTCGTGATTACCGGGAATGCGAGCTCAAGATGCTCGAAAACATAAATCAGCTGGAGGCTTTTGCTCTCCGAGTGTTTTTCGCATTCTCTCTCTCTCTCTCTCTCTCTCTCTCTCTCTCTCTCTCTCTCTCTCTCTCTCTCTCTCTCTCGTTCTTGAACGGCTATAGTGCGCACGTGCGTATATAGGGCGATGAAAAAAGGAAATGGATATTTAAAAAGAGAAGAAAAGAGGGAGGAGAAGATCTCCTATTCCGGATATTTACAATAATTTACAGTATTGTCGATCTTTGAAGACAAGGATTAGAATCTCAATGATTTTCTTCATGCATTTGTCCATTTGTAAATAACAAATGATAGTAGCTGTTCTTTTTCGGTTGAAAACGGATCTTTTTTCCTATAGCTCGGCATTGTCGTATTTTTCCAAATTGCAAAAACGCATCCGGTCAGACGAAAGTTTTATCATCGTACTGGAAGAACATTTATTTATTTATTTTATTTCAGTTGAGCCTAGTTTCCAAAACTGAAAACAATCACAACGTGGGTTGAGGATGCTCGACTAGTGGGTTTTTTACCACCACGTTTGTTGCGTCAAATATTACGGCTTAGGCGAGAGGGTAGAAAATGATGGGCGACTTCCCGTTTTTTCTACGCTGGGGTTTTACTTTGGCCCAAGTATACCCGTGGCCGTTGGCCGGTTTTTAAAGTAGTCGGAGTCCGCGGGTATGCTGTAGTCGTCGTTAACGGGGGGGGGGGGGGGGGGGTAAGCAGAGCGAACGAAAGCTAAGTAATTAGCCGTGTCGAACAATTTTTATTTTTTCCAATTTTATACTGAAAACTGACTTTATGAGATACTAATTTCTCTAGATTTTTACATTAAACGATTTCGTATTTACATATAGGTAGATTACTATAACTAAAGCTTTAATCAAAATAATGTGAGGAAGGGTCACTACGCAAAAAAAAACGTAACACATTAGAAAGAACGAATTAAAACCGAATTTGCGGTAAAAGGTATGCGAGGTGATGGAACTTGCGAGGCTGGCAGGGTCGCTTCCCCCGAGGTGCCTCACTTTCGGTGGCAGCGCCTTCCCTTAAGGTAAGGAGTTTTGTCACTTCTTCAGCGCGGGGGGGGGGGGGGGGGGTTTAAAGAGAAGGGAGCTTGCTACTTCAGCGGTAAGGAGCCACTTCTGCAATGAACGGGAGGAGTAGCCACGTCTTCAGCGGGCAGGGTACTACTTTTCAGCAGAGTGTCACCTTTCGCTAAGGTGCTCGGAACTGCCAGCAAGTCGGTCCGCACTCCTAGCCTTATATTACTGACCTTATATTACTCCTAGCCTCATATGACCATAAGGAGCGTCGGGCGCCTCGAGCGCGTCGGTTGGGGCCCGAAGTTTCAGAAAGTCTACGCGGGACCCTGGGCAAACTCTAGTGCGCGGGTCTTCCGCCTGGGCGCTGGAGTCGCCCGACTCTCGGGACAAAAATTTAGTGCGAGGTTCTCCCACCTGGGCGCTGGAGTCGCTCGACTCTCGGGACAAAAATTTAGTTCGCGGGTCTCGTACCTCGGCGAGGAGTCTCTCGGATCTCGGGTGTGAAATGATACAGTGTGTCGATTCGTGCCCCGGGCATGTACAGCGTCTCGTTTGGTAGATCGTCGCCTCGAATTTTATAAAGTGTTTTGTTTAATTAGTTATTAACGCAAGTGTTTAGGGATTTTATAAAGGAGGTGAGCATTTTTTTATGCGGTCTCGACAGGTCCCCCTTCATCGGGGTCGTCGCTTGGCTCGGCTTTCAAAGAAAGTTCCTTGATCCGATTATAGCAAGTGTAAATCTGGACTAGTATCACTCGTCCAGACTAAAATGGAAAAATCAAATAAAAATGAATAGGCGCACAGGCGTCTTGAATTTGTCTGATTTGCCCTAATAATGATTTTGTACCGGAGTGTGTTTACAGGTTATCTCCGGAGGGATATCCACTCGACGAGGAGCTTGGCGAGGGCCTCAACACTTCAGGTAAGTCTTAAACTTATCATACATTCTTCCACCCACGTACTCGAAGCTTCGAGCACCTTGCCCCGGTGACATGGGCTTTATCGAGGATTGACACTGAGATTTGCGCTGAGTTAAATGAATGTATTTAATGAATTATAATATTGTAATGCATTTTGTGCTCTGTCACAGGTTCAGAGAAGATGCAGAAAACGAAGACGGCAGCAAGCATTTCGGGTATGCCAGGGTGGCGTACATCAGAACCACCTACACCGATTGACCATGGAGTGACGGCGGCACTTTATTTAAATAATAATAACTTTATTGTTCATTAATATTTTTAAATAAAAAAAACACAGTTAAACTTGGCACGACTGTGGATTAATTGTGGGTAAAAACCCGACCTCGCCATCCCGATACTTTATTCAGGAGAAGTTATTGAAAATCGACCTGTCTTTGAGGCTCAATTTGCGTTACATGACGTGTTAAGGGGGAAGATACCTTTAGGCGAGGAAACAATTGCTGTTATCCATTATTTTTTAAAAATAGGAACGATTTCTTCACTATTTTTGAGACTTCGGGTTCGTTTTATTACTACTTTTCGCTGTCAAGGATTATTTTTTTAGAATCTTTAAAAATGGCGGTGGTATGACACGGTCTTCTAAACGGGTTGCGGCGGATGTGGTCAGACGGCGTGACACGTAGCGTCGGCGGGATTAACCTGAAAAAGAAACGAACGACGATTTTTCATTCATTGACACTCATGTGCAGAATATAAATCAAGAAAAAGTAAGAAATGTAGAAAACCGAGAAAATGGTACGCTTTGAAACAAACAGATTGAACTTTCCGAAAAAATGGCTTCATTGTCCAATAAAAAGAAAAAAAACTTTTTTTTCATCTTCAAAAACATTTAGGGTCCGGTTTTAGACAACGAGAAAGATTTACACGAAATTTCATCAGAATCGCTCGATTACTTTTTTAGCTCTACGTCACGCCATTTAAAAAAATGCAGTTTAGAATGTCGTGCAATACCTTCCGCCATCTTCAAACACAAATAAAAAAATACCATGTTATGGCCAAAAGTAGTACTAAAGCATACCCTAAGTCTCAAACATGGTGAACAAATCTTTCCTTTAAAAAAAATCATGACAATAAGTAAATTTTTTCCTTGCCTAAAAGTCACTCCCCGCTCAACCCTTTGACTGCACACTTCCGCCGCGAACCTCTGACTGCATATGGAGTCGATCCGACCCCAGACGTTTGTCAGATCGTTGTATTTCGGTGAATGTGCATTTTTTTGTAGAGACGTTTTTCGTAATCATTGATCCTCATTCTATGGCTTAAACTTTATTTTTTAAGTACAACAAAAATTATGTGCTCAAACATTCGTTCAAAGTAGGAGATTCGCTGAAAAATACGTACTTGCACGAAAAAGGTCATATTTTTTTTTCAAAATATAAAAAAAAAGTCCTCCGAGGTTTTAAAAGAGCAAAGTTTGCAGACACGAAAAAAGACAGTGTCGAATGTCTTTCCAAAAAGTATATTTATTCGTGGGTTTGAATTTGACCATTTTCGGGATAGTGAAAAATGGAAAAAAATGGATTCCTTCAGCAGACTAATCGTTGGAAACGTATATTTTCCGCATTATTTACTTCAATGACTTATTATTCATATTTACCGCAATCGATGCATAAGTACATTCGGTGTTCGTTGCACATAACCCTCCTGCATAACGGACACTTGCTTTTAGTTTTATGATCGGCATTCGAAATACATCATTCACTATAGTAGCGCAAAATAAAAAATATCTATGAGCATTTTTTATCGTAACTCACTGACATGTAGTAACAGAGCACCAAATTTCAAAACAAAAAAATGTTCCCACTTACGCCGCACTACTGCATGAACGGGGTCGATTCGACCCCAGGCCCTTTTTCGACAGCTGTCCTCAGTACACGGGCAGGCTGTAGGATGGGGGCCGAGTGTCCACCTATAGAGTGGGAGTCGGGGTCCATTCGAGGGCCTTATAGAATAGATTACCCCGTTTTGCCATACGGGCAGTTTAAAAAAAAGTGGGGTCAAAATGACTCTCGGTGTGCGGTCGACGGGTCAAGATTCTGACGCGCTACTTGACATTTCGCATCGGGACAGCAGCGGCAATTGAATGGCAAAACGACGAGTAGGCATTTTTCATCCCCGTAGAATGTTCCGAACCTCACGGGCAGGTATCGCGACGAGATATCGCCGAACGCGACTCGTTCAACTCGCGATCCACCTAGCTCGAGATGCAAGCACGTCGCGGTGCATCGCGAAGGCCGCGAACGCCCTCGGCAACGCCATAAACCTCGGAATGCCCGCGACGAGAAGAAGTTGTGCCGCGCGGACTTCTCTCGGTTGGTTTTCGTGCTTCTCTTCTCTGTGAGAAAGAGAGAAAGAGAGAGAGAGAGAGACTGGGATAGAGAGAGAGAGAGAGAGAGAGAGAGAGAGAGAGAGAGAACCAGTCGCAGCATCGACGACGGGGAAATTAGTCCGAAGTCCTGGTGAACGTGCGAGAGAACGCGTTTGCCCGCGCGCGCGACAGCTCTAAGGGAATCGTTAGGACGACGCGTTGACATAAATCGTTGCCTTCTCTCGCGTGGCTATCGCGATCGTTCTCTCGGTTCTGAAGGGGCGCGCACGCCCAGCGACTTCGACATTGTGATCGTCTGTGGTCCATGAATGTTTCTTCATCTCTACCCCCTTCTCTCTCTCTCTCTCTCTCCTCTTCCTCCCCCCTCCCACTTAGTACCAGATTCAGAAAAAGAAGAAAAAAATTACAAAATAGGACAATGCTAAACTTTGATTGTCAAATTTTCCTATTTTTCTGACAACTCTACGAACCACACATTGAAAAAAAAGGCTGAACTTCCGAATAGCTGTTACCTCCGATTTGGCTGAAATTTGGTAGAGACCTTCTTTTTGACGATATAAGGTAGTGTGTAAAAGGATTTTTGGCGCATTGCAACATTTTTTTTTAATCGATTTTTGAAAATTGCAATATTGCACGCACTCATAGCCCCACTCTACCAACATGTTTGACTGCTCGAGCCGGAAAGGGGAGTCATAGTCACGGGCAGATGTCAAATGAAAGAGTGTGTGATATAAAATGCCCCCCCCCTGCCCCTGATCGCACCTGAAAACGTTGATCGGGTTCGGTGGTGGCAAGTAGAGCGAGCGGCTA
>OY723397.1:18848712-18966212 GCA_963210295.1 Ophion ellenae | reverse complement strand
TTTCGGATATCGATAAAAAATAAGTATCCCAATCTTGGTTCAAAAGCTATCTGGGGATAGCTCATTCTAGAATAGATGGATAGAATAAAGATCAAGAATCCTCATTCCGTTTGCGAAATCCTATCTATGCTGGATTTTCACCTGTTGCTGTAATGAAGACCAAATATCGCTCAAAAATCAATGTAGAGCAAGAAATGAGAGTAGCTGTAACAAGCCGTCTACCGCGATTTTAAAAAGTGTGGCGAGATCAACAAGCTCACCTGTCACATTGACTAACTTGCCATTTAATTTTTGTTATTATTGTATTTTCATGCATTCTTGTCGAATAAACTTATTTGAATTAAACTGGTGTATTTATTTCTGTACCTGATTAACGCTATAGTATAAATATCGTAACTGGGTTGGGTTGGGTTTGCGTTAACCGGGGCACCGTGAAAGATCAAACCTGTAAGGGCGCCGCGGACTGAAAAAGTTTGGGAACCCCTGGTCTAATGAGTAAAAAGTTGTATTCTGTTATTCGGAAGTCACTAATTTTTTCCAAAGTTTCTTTGTATCGCTATTTTTGGTTGATAGTCGACGTTCAATTAATTTATTGCCGTTACTTTGACACGAAGATGTTTTAATGAAAATATAAAGAGCAGAAAGGTACATAATTGAATTAATTTTTTTTTACAAAAAGCAGAAATTGAAAGAAATTGCACAACTTTGAGGATATGTACGGGAAACGGAATTTTTTTCTTCGAAAAACTGTTTCCCTGGTTATGAAGAGCCATGCTTTCCGCTTTAAAATCGTTATTGAGCAAGCTCCCTACGATTTGTTGACTGAGGTATTGGCGGTCAAACAAAAATTGCGTGTTTCGACTTTGATAAGTCATAACTCCGGAAAAAAAAGGTCGCACAACGTTTATGAGGAGAGCATTGGAAAGGTGGAGTTTTCGGCTCCAAAATGGTTACAAATTTTTATTTTATTTACCCGCTTTTGTTATCGCGAAACACGATTTAATAAAATATGCAAATCTCAGAATTTTACCGTTGTCCCTTAAGAGTGGCGTGACTATAAAAAGACCAACAAATCGCAAAAGTCTTTCGGTTGTTTTTTAGGCACAGGTATGCTAAAAAATGTGCAAAAAATCAGACTCCTGGAATTTGCCTTTTCTCGTGCCCCGACGTCGTGAATATTTTAAAATCGTTACATTTTCTCGTTTTCATATGGAATGCCACCCGACTTGCAAAACATGAAAATTCGCTGAGTGCCGATATCCGCGTTTCCATCACGGAACCGCCGTGGTGTGGTCTAACGGCTGTGGTACAGTCGCACCTGCAGCGCTCACCTCGCCGACGCAAAATCCATTGCCGACCATCATTGCCGAATCGACTGAATCTCGACTCATCAGTAAAAAGGACATTGCTGCATTGGCGGAGATACCAACCCCTACACTGCAAAAACAAGTGTATCCTTTGTAACGTTGCGTTACGAATTGCGAGACTGTCCGAAAAAGGTAAGGTAAGCGGGCTGGCGTAGCTCAGTGGTCAGGACAGTCGACCGTCAAACGAAAGGACCCGGGTTCGAACCCCGACCCAGAAGCGCACCGCATTTTTTTTGGGATAGTTGTCTTGGAGTTTTTTTTTGGCGGATTACAACTGGCGCCCAACGTGGGGTCCACGGCTGAACCAATAATATACAGAACCAGAATTATCCTTGATTACCGAGGAAAAGAACCCCCTCCCTGAGACGAGAGTCTCATTTAGCTAACCCCCCCCCCCCCCCTCTCCTCAGGCCAAGGCGGCCTGCAGTACTCCCTCTCCCTCCCGTCCCTCAGACAATTCCTGCGTCTTGAATAGTACCCGTTGCGTATTGAGTTCGGTTTGGGCAATTTCGAGTCGATCCTCCATGGTCGGATCGACTCTGGGAGAGGGAAGTTGTAACGTTGCGTTACGAATATCGAGACTATCCGAGAAAGATGAGGTAAGCGGACTGGCGTAGCTCAGTGGTCAGGGCAGTCGACCGGCAATCGAAAGGTCCCAGGTTCGAATCTCGGCCCAGAAGCGCACCGCATTTTTTCTCGGATAGTTCTCTTGGAGTTTTTTCGGGGTATTACACCTTTTTACACACTTTAAGTGTGTAAAAAACAAAAAGTTAAGACCAACTGTTGTCTTCAATTAACCGACAATAAGTCGATGTCAAATCAACTAATGAGTTTCACGTGATGCCGTAACCAAGGTGACTTTTTAAACATATGATCAATAACTCGAAATTAACACACTTAAACTGTGTTGCGTTTTGCTTGTGTGTTGCTATTAACGTGTGTTACTTCTACGTGCTTTGAACACGCTCCAAACACGCCTAGTTTTTGCAGTGCGTGGAGATGTGCGTACTGTAGTCGAACTCGCTGGTGGACGTCGGTTAAAAATGGCACGCGATTCGACCGGTAAGATGGTAATTGGCCAATAATTCTTACCGTAGTATGCGATATGCACGCACTGTCCCCGCGTCGGTATTTATGTACACATTGCAAAAACTAGGCGTTTTGACGTGTGTTTAAAGTACGTAGAAGTAATACAACATAAAGGCTAGACACGCGTTGCCATGTTGATTCTACACACTTATGCATTTGGTAACACGTAATGCGTTACAATTACACACGTAATGCATTAAAATTGCACAGGTGAGTGTGCAATTTTTACGCGTTAAATTATTACACACCTTCGTAGCCGTACCTATCAACAACACGCTTATTCGAACACACATAAAGCATGTAGAATCAACATACAAGACGCATTCTTTTATGTTCAAATATAACACGGGAAATATAACTATTCAAAAATAACACGGGAAAAAGCAACAAAGTTTAAGTGTGTTAATTGCGAGTTATTGATCATATGTTTTAAAAATCACCTTGGTTACGGCATCACGTGAAACTCATTACTTGATTTGACATCGATTGATTGATCGGTTAATTGAAAACCACACTTGGTCTTAATTTTTTGATTCATTTATAGATCGTTTTTGAGTTTCTTCACGTGGAAGAACCTGAAATTGGAATCTATTTTCCAATACCTCGATAGCTGCGTTGAATCTTCAGCGACGTATTTTTGTTTCGAGGCCATCACCGACAAGCAGAAAGTGGTCGTCATCATGAAGCGGTGTAACAACCTAGCCTATGCGAAGACAAGAAAAACAGTGACACCTCTCATACGTACTACAGTGTAATATGTAAGTACTGTTGAGTTCAGTTCAATAAATGCATATATTTTGACGATAAAAAGCTGTTGTTATTCAATTTATTATGCCGACGCATCCCATGTATATACAGTACTTTAACAATGAGTGTGTTGTTTTTATAGACTTTGAGTGTGTGAATGGCTGTAGACATTTTTTACACGTTTTAACGTGTGTAAGGAAACAACACACGTAAGTGTGTTGTTTGAACGCATCTATCCGTGCATCTATCCGCATTTTTACACCGTTTTTTTTTCACACACGTTAAAACGTGTAAAAAGTGTCTACAGCCATTAACACATCTAACGTTTGTAAAAACAACACATTTGTTTTTTCCAGTGCATTGTGAACAATTTGCAACGTCGTGATAAATCGATAGTTACGTACAGATCGAGCAATCAACCGATCTTCTCGCGTACTTGTCACTCGCCTTCTTCGTTGGTCTGGTCGCCTGGATCATTGGCCAGTTTCGCGGTATTGGGTAATGACGGACTATCTAACTCACATGATACCTGCGACGCTACGTTGAAAATATCCTTCCTCTAAAAAAGTAAAAACTCTACTTATTTCTGCTCCTGAAAGTTGTCTTCGTGGCAGGTAGAGAAAAAATTCAGTTCTCCGTTAAGGCAGTCCGCTTTAGAAGCCGAAAATAGCGTTTTTTCAGCAATTTTTTTGAAAGGAAAGGAAATGATTGCGGTAAACGAAATTTTGAGACGATAGTGTATTATATTCAAGCTTTAAAAAACAATTTTTATTATTGAAAAATATTGAAATTTTTCAAAGTTGTAACGATTTTCCTGGGGCGCCTGGAGTCTGCACTTGTAAATCGGTGCCGGTGATGGAGGTCGTGCGATGCATCTGAAACAGTCGAACCAATTTTTTTTTCAGTTTTTATAAGTTCCTTTTCAATATGAACTAAAAAAATACCGAAGAAATGATGAAATTCCAAATTTTTTCGAAGTTTGAAAAAAAAATTCACTTTTTTGAAAAAAAAAATTCACTTTAAGTTGCAAAACAAGTAATTTAAATAGTACTTTTGTCCAACTTTTTTAGTTCAAATAGAAGATAATTTAATACTGAAGCTAGATCACTTTGATTTTTTTCGATCGGACATATATTGTTTTTGCTATCGCCGGCACCGTTTTCTAAAACTTGTGAAAATGAAAACTCGAGAAAACAGGCTTTAAAGTTTTCGGTCCAAAAAAATATAAGTTTTTGGATACTTACACTAATTAGATGTTAATCAGCTATCCCCGGGCCATACAATAATCCTTCCTCTTCTTCAAATCGATTTTTTGAAGCCTGTAAAGCAGACTACTGCCTTAACCCCAAAAGACTGCTGAGGAACACACTTCGTTTATGTTTACCACTAGCTCACAATGTAAGCAAAGTGCGCTCTTCAACGTCTGCTCTGTCGTCAATTTGAAAGTCAAGGTCGCCTAGCTCGTAGCTCATTCGTTTTTCGTGGTTTGTGCTTGGAAAACGCGTTGAATTTTTTGCTATACACCCAAAGTGGTAACGTAAGCGAAGTGCACATTCCTATTTTTGGGAAACCCAGATCGCAGCAGCACTACTAGAATTTTCATGTTTTGCAAGTCATGTTGGCATTTGCAAGTCAGGGTGGCATTTCGTACGAAAACGAGAAGATTTAACGACTTTTTAAATTTCACGACGTCGGGGTACGCGGAAAGGCAAATTCCAGGAGTCTGATTTTTTGCACATTGTTTTAGCATACCTTTGCCTAAAAAACGACCGACCGACTTTAGCTATTTATTGGTATTTGATAGAGTTAACCACTTTCAAAGAAAACGATAAAATTATGAAGTTTGCACATTATGTTCAATCACGTTTCGCGATAACAAAAATGAGAAAATAAAATTTAAATTTGTAACCCGGCGCGTTGGTCTAGTGGTTAGCGTGCTGGCCAGCGGATGGCGGGTCCCGGGTTCGAATCCCAGTCGCGTCACTTTCGTCGTGAAATGTTTTTTTTCGACATTTCTCGGCGAAAGACGACTAGTTGCGGGACTGGGAGGCGAACTTGGGACCGGCTGTATCGGTATAGGTTTTCCGCAGTTTCCCTATGCCCATGGCAGATATGTCATGGTGAATACGATACAGAGGGGGAAGTCGTCTGCGGCCGCAAGGGGGGGGGGGGGGTTGAATTAGCGGTAGGGGACAGTTGTGGAGGGGACTAGGGGTAGCGGAGCGGGCGGCAGAGGAGGGGGGGGGGGGGGGGGAGAGTGGAATCGGTGGTAGAATGAAGTTGAGGCAGATTTGGGGCTCGTAAAAAGGGGAAAACCCTGCACGGCTGGAACAAAACCAATATTGAAATATAAATTTGTAACCGTTTTGTAGCCGAAAACTCCACCTTTCCAATGGTCTCCTCCTGAGGGTTCTGCGACTTCTTTTTATCGGAGTTATGACTTTTCAAAGTAGAAATACACCATTTTTGCTTGACCGTCAATAACTCAGTAAAAAAAATCGTAGAGAGCTTGCTAAAAAACGATTTTCGAGCGAAAAGTGGGGTTCTTAAGAACCACGGAAATAGTTTTTCGAAAAAAAATTCCGTTCCCCGTACATATCCTCAACATTGTGCAATCTTTTCCAATTTCTGCTTTTTGCAGTTCAACGGGTAAAAAACCACAAAAAAAGAGTAAAATTTTTGTTTTAATCGATATTTCTAAAAAGCACAATGCACGCTTCAAAATGCCTTAAAATGTTGTTGTCTACCGTTATTTTCTACTGAGACTTAGCTGTTCAAATATGATCAAAATTTTGGCGAAAAATTAATTATGCTTTAATTGTTGCGCTTACATAGTGGACTTGAGTCTTGACCGCCTTTTTTCTTCTTAACATTTTTTTCATGATTGCAACACGATAATAACAAAAAGTTCGGTCAAGTGTAAGCCAATATTATCTATTTTAAGAAAAAAAACTCGTATTTTTTATTTCAGATCAACCGGGTGGCCAGAATCAAGTACACCATTGAGCCCCTCATATTCAAAGGTCCTTCACAAAATTGTTGATACATTCTTCAATTATTCATATTTTTAATAAAATTTAGCACATAACTTTGTTAATGTACATGAAAATAAATGTCCAAACGATGTTTCAATCGTTTTACCTATTCCTTCAATACTTTTTTTTTTAATAACCCTGATTTTTCCGTTTGTCACAGTAGCCTAACCCCTTAAACCGATCAAGGCGCTAGCCGATAAACTAGAGTTCCTCCGTAATAAACACTGAGTGATACTTCTTCTGGCCAGTCAGAAGTCCGCATATTATACAGACTTTTATTGCCATATAAGTATACGATGCCAATGCGCGGGACATGTACAGGCTGTGTCAGCATAATTGCAATGATTTCAATTTCGATCAAAGGTGAACTACAAAGTTAAACGGAGGCTTTGAGAATTGAAATAAACAAGTCTTACGCGATTTTTCTACCAGTTGCAGAATTTCCAATGTTCTTTTTTTCAAAAGGTCATGTGTTTAATTTTCCAATCGGAATTTTCACCGTCGAGATATTTAATTTTAAACTCTATAGATGTCGAATTACAACACATTTTTGGAAATTACATTTTTTTCGTAAAAGCCGACGAACAAAATTAGAAACATTTTTTAAGAGGAAGTATAAATATAAATGGGCGTTTCTACCGAACCGATCATTTTGCACGTAACCGGACTTTTTAAATATATGCTATTCGATTACTTTTTGGGTTTTTTGGAATACGACAGTTGTAAATATTGCGAAATCTTCCTACGAAACAAATTTGGCAGAAAAATCGTCGGTATCCTTTTTTTCTGTCTTTTGAGTTTGAAAATTATTCCTCTGAAGTGTAACTATCCAGACTTTATATACACTAGCAAGCTGAAGTGGTAGTAAAAATTGAAAAACATCAGACGAACAACATTCTTTGAAACCATTGGGCATTTATTGAATTCCTCCTTGGAAAAAAATACATAATGAGCACAGGTATCTCACAATAAGTAACGAAATGTTGTAGCCGTTTTTTTCAACCATTCTTCCATGAGGAGACTATGAAGTTTTGTCACAGGTGAGGTCCTCTGGTAATTCTTAACTGTATCGTTTTTCACTCAAATAAGTCACTCTCCATCTGTTCAAGTGGAACATTTAGTCACCTACTCACCGCCAGATTTTGAGGTTAGAGAAACGTAGCATGCCGCTCTGTGCATAAAAACCCGTTTGAATCGTCATTCCTCTAGCATCATTCCTCTGGCTTCCCTCCAACATGTGAGATTCGGAGGCATGATAGATGCGCCGGAGGAATGACACTATCTCGGTTACGCATGTGTGGATATTCATGAGGTTACTTAAAAATTATTCTCTTAGATTATTGCCATGCTGCTATCGAAAGAAAAATGGCTACGTAGAAAAACAACCGAAAAACGAAGATACGAAAGGCTCAAACTGGATCCTGTAGGAAAAGAGAAGTTAAAACAAAAATATCGAGATCAACATTCAAAAACAAAGGAGAAAAAGCTATTAATAAACCAATAAAAACTTGACAGGAATATGTTTGCGTCGTTCCTCTGGCCCTACTATTTCTTTCTAGCATGACAAATATCTCAAAACGAAAAGGTCAGTGTGATCCATAGGGAATTATATTATATCGATTAGAACTGAAGTAAATTGTAATTTTTAAATAAAACTACGAAATATGTTTGTTTATAAATTCGATTGTCCTGCAAAGGTATTATTTCGGTAGAATCACCCATACATGTACAGGATGTCCCTCTAATCTCTGCCACCCGAAATAACTCGGTAATTATCGACGTCACAAAAAGATTTTCCACACAAAAGTTGTACGGTGTGAAGGGGGCCATCAAATGCGACCAATTTTGTTTTATTTCGGTAGAGGCGCAGACGCACAGTGAAGGCCACCATTTTGTGGAGCACCTCAAGCCGCAATAAAAACATTAGGGGGTCAAAGTCGTTCAAGGTCATTCAAGGTCAGTATCGATGATACATATCTAAACAGATATTTAGATTTGTATTTCATTTTAATAGGTGACCTTGAATGTTATTTCGCGTGGCAGAGATAAGGGGGACACCCGGTATACAGGGTGAGTCACGAGAAACAGAACATCTGAATATCTCTGTTGGATTTGAAAATACGAACTATGTACATATTGGAATTTAAATGGTTTGGAAGGATTTTTTTTTCAAGGTCATCAAAGGTTTTTTATGCAATGGCATATTTTTTCCCTTGCACATTGTAACCGGCATTTAAACGAATTCGACCATGCAGCATAGTTACCTTCAATTGACCTTCAACCCAGAAATATCGAATAAACAATAATTCAACGTGCAAGAGTTTTTTTCTTTCTTTCTGTTACGCTGAAGGATTCCCGTGAGCTGAGTTACATTCAAATGTATCGCAATACCACAATAAAGTAATATTCGTGTGTACACAATCGTGTTTATCAGTTACTTATTACTCCGAATATATTCTTGCTATCAGATGTCTAAAGTTTCTAAAACGTCTTATCTATCAGTATATCAATGAACGTTTCACAATGCGTTACTCGAAGGAAGAAAAGATCGATATGATTTTCATTTATGGAGAAAGTCGGCAGTGCTTGAGATAAGCAGTACGTCTGTACGAAGATCGATTTGCCAATCGTAATGATTTTCCATCAGCTTCTGTTTACCGCAATGTGATTAAAAATTTCCGCGAAACTGGTAGCGTTGACAATAAAACGTTGTTAAAACCTCGTTGAATTATGGGTTATTAAATATTTCTCGGTTGAAGGTCATTTGAAGGTCATACTGTGTTACATGGTTGAATTCGTTTGGTGGCCGGTTACAATGTGCAAGGAGAAAAAATATGCATTCCATTAAGAAAAAAACTTTGATGACCTTGAAAAAACCGAACGAAATGAAATTTAAACAAAAATGATGATAGCATGACATATTCAGGTGTTCTGTTTCTCGTGACTCACCCGGTATATTGGGCCTCAATAAGTATAGATAAGAAGATACACCTGGCAAGAAGTCTCCCGTTTCGATTGAATTTCCCGTCGATTCAAGATCCGCTTCTCCGCGAGTGTCCACTTTTTTTGCACAGTCGAGGCGCACGAGAGAGTCTGCGCGCGCGTGCCATAACCTCGCTGAAAACAGAAGGTTTCCGGGTGGTCCCGTCGGCCTTACCGAGCTAGCCGCAATAGCCGGGGTATTAAGAGGGACAAAAAGAAATGTATACAAAAAGAGACGAGGCGAAGAAGAAAAAAGCAGATTAATAAGAACCGAAATGACATACACGGCAGCAAAGAGGTAGCGCGTTGTACGTTTTGCAATTTTGCAACTTTTTTCCTGAACTTGGCAAGTATTTTTATGTTCTCACAAATTGTGTGTAAAAATAGTACTGCATCTTTAGTGCAATTTTTGAAAATTGTATTTGTACCAACGTATTTTGGGAATAGTAAGGTGACAAGGGTGGGGTGAAGAGAAAAGGGGTGGAATTGTAAAACATCAAAGGAGCATATCAAGCGACGAAAAATTCAACATTCAAAATAATTGAAGGTAATGTATATTTATATTATGAATACATTATAATTTATGATTAAAAAAAAATTATAATAAATAAATAAAAAGTGAAAAAATGATTAATGATCATAACATTAAAAATAATTAAAGGTAACACATATTTACAGGTTATGTACGAATAATATACGGCAATTATTACTGTAATTAATAACAAAAATCATAAGTTAATTAATAATAATGACATTATAGATAATGAAAGGTAATAAATATCTATATAGTATGTACGAATAATATAAACCAATTATTACTATTGTATAATTAATATGTATGATTATAAGTAATAACGTGATAACCATAAGTGAAAAAAAACAATATAAAAATAATAAAATAATAATGATGTGAAGTGGAATACGGTGGGGAATGTAATAAGGGGAAAGACTCTGTAAAATGGAAGCTACAATAAAAAAAAAAGTTTAAATAATAACAATGAATAAATACAAAGTAAAAATCATAACACAAAAATAATCGACAAATAATAATAATAATTCGATAATAAAAGAACAATTAGTACTCAATCAAAAAAGAAGTTGATCATACAATAACAAATAATTATCATATTATTAATTAACTATTATTAATTAACTAACCAAAAATAATGAAAAAAATAAATAATTAATAATGATAACGATTATAACGATGATAATACTAATAATAATAATCAACCCTTACCCATAACGGACCTCATTCAACTATTCGTTCGTCGAATTTAGAATCGACATATTATTAATTAACTATTATTAATTAACTAACCAAAAATAATTAAAAATAAATAATTAATAATGATAACGATTATAACGATGATAATACTAATAATAATAATCAACCCTTACCCATAACGGACCTCATTCAACTATTCGTTCGTCGAATTTAGAATCGTCTTGTATAAAAGTTCGCGTACAGTTAAGGCCTTCTATCTACTCGGTCAGACGAGGCAAACAGTTGAATAGCAGTGGAGAAAAGGCAAGGAGAGACAACGTCATAACTGTCTTAACAAATGGCTGACACATTAGAACTAGAAACTTTATGTGTGTGCTTGTGTGTCGCATGCCGTGCTCTCAGAAACGCCCCCTACTGTACTGCATCCTTCAGGTTGCATCGAGGCAAGAGAGTGCAGCGCCAGCACGTTTTCTGTATGGCGCATGAGGGAACTTTACTCTATGTTCACCCTGGCGTCTGCTGTCTCCTCTCTCTCTCTCTCTCTCTCTCTCTCTCTCTCTCTCTCTCTCTCTCTCTCTCTCTCTCTCTCTCTCTCTCTCTCTCTCTCTCTCTCTCTCTCTCTCTCTCTCTCTCTCTCTCTCTCTCTCTCGCTCTCTGATTTCGTAAAAGTGAATCGCGGCCTCTTTCTTGAAACTGGATCTCCCTCGATCTTGCTCCGACTTCACTGAAGCTGCCCCACCCACAACGAGCTTTCGAATATTGTAAAATAGATCAACGCAATGTCGCGTGATAGAAACGAAAAACAAAATGCAAGACAATGAGCGCCGGAAAACTACAGCGAGAACCATCCCAGAGATATGCGTCAAAATATTTTAGAAAAAAATCAGAAATCGAGGAGGAGATTCGATTTTTATTAATGGAGGACAGGGAAATTTGGAAATGTTTATTTTTGATAATTCGCCATTTGACTTGTGTAAAATTTAGATCGTGTTTTTATTTTTGAGAAACAGTTTTTTGCGCATCTAATTAATAATATGTGTTGAGAATTTTATTACGGAAATACCGTATACGCTATCCGAAAAACGATCGATTTCTTTGCGAAGAATAGTATTCTGTCCTTAAGAGGTGAAACCACTTTGAGATGATAAAAACATTGATTTCTTGGCTCCATTAATCATGTATACTTTTAATAATATTTTAAGCGTTTAAACATGAAAAATTCCAATTATTATTGAGGTATTCGCAATTTAAAGTGAGCATGAAAATCCTCTTCTTATAGTTGTTCTGATATAAATTCAACCGGTATACGAAAAATTAATCAATGCCGAGTTGTAAGAACGCTGTTTAGAAGGATATACTCCGAATAATAATAAAAGTCGAAACGCTGCAATTTGGTCTATGGCTCCAAAAGTACGTTTTAGAGGTGCAAAAATGGTTGAGATTGCATCTTATATTGCAGCAAGTCAATTTAATGATGGATATCGCAACATCAATGGAAAACCTTGTGTATGGCCCAGGAATCGCTGATTAAAGGTAATATAAAAAAAAACTTGATTTCAAGACGCTGACGCGGTTCTTTTTTTTCTTTTGGACAAAATATCTCGAGATCTTCTCAACCAATTTTGATAAAATATATGCCACATATTCTTTATAATATTATCTAGAATGTAGCGTAGGATTTTTAAAAATCGTTCGCCGAGTTTATTTTTTATTTTTTATTTATTTTTAAAACTCAAAATTTTGCCAAAAATTATAGGTTTTTGTAAAGCTGCTGTCATTTCTAGAAGAAAAAAAAACAATTTTATTCTACACTTCAGCTATTGCCTTTCTGTTAGAAGAACATTTTATTTTTCCTTCTGGAGAAAAAAAATTCCACTATCGGCAAGGACTTTCAAAAGAGGGGACTCACATCACCGGCATTCAAATTTTTTTATTTTTGCGTTTTTTTAAAACTTGTTCATAAAACTAGAATGTATTTGTGAAAAATACAAATTTGTTTACATGTTTAATGGTCGCGATGCATTTTTGAAAAATTGCGTACCTATTTTTCCGAGCACCAATATTCCTCGAGAATTTCGAGAAATTGAAAAAAAATATATATCTTTCCCAGTGAATTAAATATGTGCTCGTCAATTTTTTCCACGAGCCCTTTTCATACCCTTTTTAGTTGAATAAAATTCAAAAACACGATCGACTGCCTCCGAGAGTGGATGAATTTCCGGCTCGTTCTCGATCGAATCTCGAGCGATCTATCCACAATATTACGTCTGAAAAACAATGAAAAATAAATACTCGTGTTACAGTGGCGGCCAACAATAGCGCGGATATCAGTCAATACGCAAGAGGCACAAAAGGCACACCCTGAAATTCGATATACGCTCCGGGAGCTTCTGGATATCCTCCCACTAGATATTAATAACCCCGTCTCTCGAAACTTCGTAAACGAATCTTGAAACAAAAAAAGAAGTAAAAGCATTTAAAAAAAAAGCATACCAACGCTGACTTCCCCATTGATAAATAAAATGCTCGACGCATAGATAACCCTCGATAGATCGACGAGATTGAAAACAAAAAAATGAATAGGGCAAAATAAAAGAAAAATATCGAGAAAGGATACCGATAGGATTAATATCCGGAAAGATCTATTAATTTGCTAAGAACCAACAATAACTCTTTCGCATTCTTTCTCTTTTCCTTCCTTCGCTCCACCACCCACACAAGCTCATTCAGAAGATATAAATAAATAATGTGTACTTTTTGCCATATACCCCTGGAGCCTCGTACTAATTAATATATGATCCCTATCATCTATATATCGACGATATATCGTTATATGTGGCTAAAAAACGAAATATAGCTGTGTGTCCGATAAAAAGAAAGCACACACTGCTGTATACGTCAACAACATCTCTCTGTCTTTCCCTTCGAGGATTTCTCGATTTTGAGGACCGTCCTTGTAGTGGTTAGTGTCCCCACACTCGACATTATATAAATTCAAACGTCCTCAAAATCCCCTTGAGTAAAATTTGAGCATAAATATGTAAAGGTCTTTTAAATGGGTTATGCCTAGTTGTAACAGTCGAAAACAGCTTATTTTTTGAGATTTTTGAAAGAATATCGTGATCATAAATTTCGACAAAAATGAGGTATTTGAAAAAGTATAATCAAACACGCTTCGAAAATGTATTTTACGGTCACCAATTCGGTGGCTCTTGTGAACCAGGTTATCTAGTTTAAAAAATCAAACAGATTTTGTCCGTATATTAGTTTATCCCATGATTAATAGAAAAAAATTCCGAAGTGTCAAATAAAAATCAACATGGCGCATGTTCAAAGTGGAAGTGGCGAAAGAAAATGGGCATTTTTCGTTCATCAAATCGAAGGCATACGTGGCAAAAAAATCCTTCGATCAAATACTGTTTTTAAATCTATAAAAAGCCCTAAAAACCGCATAAAGGTCGATGCAGTAGTTTTTGAGGTATTCTGCTCATCGACTTTGAAAACATACTTTTGCGAAAAAAGCATTGAATAAAATTTCGAACGGCCGTTGAAACGAGTGTTTCAACGGGCATCGGCGTAACAGCCGATAAATATGTCAATTTTCATCCCATTACCATGAAATTTTCAGGGAACATTTTTAAGGTGTTATACTGTCAAAATATATTGGTTTTGAAAAAAGTGATCTTTCGACTTTTACTACTAGGCATAACTCCTTAAGGACCAGCATAGATAAAAAGGGTTCAAAATATAATTCCCCTCTCTCTCTCTCTCTCTCTCTCTCTCTCTCTCACACACACACACACACACACACACACACACACACACACACACACACACACATTATAAATATGTAGTACGAAAAGCTTGTCAAAAGATCAGCAGGTTCTTCGCATCTCTCGTTCATTCTTCGTCCTCAGCAACTCTCATAATTTCGTCTTTCTTCATCTTTCATATTTCAAATTATTTTCTTCCTTTTTCATTATTCCTCTCTCTCTTCAAGTTCGTGCCCGTGCATATATACACAGACAGGTCTACAGTACCTCTGCAGATCTCCCCACTTTGCTTTTCACTCTTCGAAAGTCCTGCAGTTATCGCTCTCTCCCTATCCTCTCTCTCTCTCCCTCCCTCTCTCTCTCTCTCTCTCTCTCTCTCTCTCTCTCTCTCTCTCTCTCTCTCTCTCTCTCTCTTGCTTCCTCGATATCGGCAGCCGAGATGATGAAGAACCACCCGAGCCGACAAAGATGCCGCGACATGGTGGAGAGCCACATACGCGAGAGATTCCCCATGAGCTGGTCTCGAAAATAAAAATAAATAATATCAATAAATATATGTATACATAATAAAAGAAAATTAATATATAAAATAAATATAAATATGAGAAAACAAAAAAGCATATATATATATATATATATATATATATATATATATATATATATATATATATATATATATATATATATTAGAGTGGCACCAATTTAAACTCTATTTTTTTTCTTTTTCTCAACATCCAATTGTCTTCTTTGAAGAAAAAAAAATTGTCGCGAAAGCTGCGGGCCGTCAAAAATATTTAGAGATCGCTCAAGATATTAGGTGCTACTGAAATGCAAATTTTCATTAAAAAACTCGTTGTTTTTTTTGTCCACTTCTCACTTATGAATATTCTGCTTTATAATTTTTTAATTCATCTCGCGAAAGTTCTGGCCGGCCAATGAATATTTAGCGGTCGCACAAGAGCTTCGAAATTTCCAATTCTCGCAATTTTCTTTTTTACCCTTCCTGCTCATAAATTTGACGCTTTAGAAAATTTTCAAATAATTCATCCTTTTTTCTTTAGAAACAGATTTATCAAATTTACCTCACACTTCTAACCCAATAGAACCACCTATAATTTTGTTTAGGGACAAGAGCTTTAAAGAATTATTTTATGAGAACAAACATAATTCTCGGGTTACAAGTGTGAGGTAAATTCGAAAAATCTGTTTCTAAAGAAAAAGGGTTGTTGAGAAAAAGAGAAATTGTTTTGAAAATTTCATAAAGCGTCACATTTATGAGTGAGAAGAGTAAAAAAATTGCTAACATTGGAAACTTCGAAGCTCTTGAGCCACCACTAAATATCCGTTGGCCGGCTAGAGCTTTCGCGAGGTTAACTTTAAAAGTATGAAGCGTAAAATTCATGGAGGAGAAATGAACGAAAACACACAATTTTTGGGAGGCTTAATCGATCTCTAAATGTTTGTTGACCGCACGCAGCTCCCACGACATTTTTTTTCTTTGAAGATAATAATTGAATGTTAAGAAATTAAAAAAAATAGAGGTAACATTTTTCCAGTCCACCCATATACATATACAGGGTGGACCATTAAAGGGGTTAGGCCACCGTAACGGGTATAAAATCATGTGCGAATGTAACAATTTTTTTCGTATGAAAAAGTCATTCCTTCAGAAAATTGATTACACATAATTTAGTATGAATATCGAGCAGTTAGAAAAAATATATATTTTTTTCGATGTACAAAATGGCCGATTACTCAAAACAGCTTTTTTCCAATTGGCGTGAAAAATAACTTCACCAATTTTCACTCGATTTACTTCAAATTTAAAAGTTATAATCCTAATTGCATTTCACAGAGAAATTCATACAGAATTTCTGATTAATCGAAAACTTTTCATTTTATGAGCAGTTGTAACGAAATTTGTCACTGAAAATTCATTTCTTAAGTTTAAATACCTACAACTTTTGAATAGAACAATATTTTTTATATTCCGTACGTACTTCCCGAGGTATTCTAATACAGATTGACAAGAATTTTTGTTTTTTGTCCTAGGTAAAAAATTGCGAATGCTAAATGTCACGCCCCGAAGCGCTTAAAAAAAGATAACAAAAGAAAATATTAGTAGTCGGCCATTTTGTACATCGATAAAAAAATTGTTCCTAACAGCTTGATATGCATACTAAATAGATGTGTAATTAATTTTATGAGTGAATCACTTTTTCATACGAACAAAAAAAATTGGTTAAATTTTCGTGGTGGGGGTAGGCACGCTTATCGGCTTCACTTTTCGATTCACTAGGCGCCGCTACGCGTCGCTACTAGCGAGGGGAAGTACTTTCTCCTTACCTCTTACCGGCGAATGGGCCCAAGGTGTTTACGTATGTTTTTGTGGCACGATTGTCGAAATAACCTTTATTTGCGACCATATACCAGAAGGTTTACGCAATTTACCGTGATTCATTTTTTATCGTGTTTTTACGCACAAGTGTGATTTTTTTTTGGTAGTGTTTGCGAAAAAAATGAGAAATGGCTAAGGGTTGCGCGGTTCGCAATTGTAAAACGGGGTACAAAAATTGTAAGCAGAAATGCTATTCCGGGACTGAAAGAGTCTCAGTACGTGTGCGAAAAACATTTCGAAGAACGATGTATTGTGAGACATTGAAGAAAAAGGATATAAATGGTTGTAATATGTGCTGGTATGAATTAATGTATTCAAAAAGTTTTCAGTTTTTTTAGATGACAGTGGTCATCTTTTTTTCAATCAACACATTTTTTTTATCGGTTTCGTATATTATGCAGTTTACACGACAGCATGGTAAATTAAGTTAGGGCAAACGGCGCATGCGTTGCGTTCAGGAGGAAAAGCACAGAAGAGCTATTTCTCTCTTCGTCGCACCACTACTTCCCCTTGCCGTCACGCAGCAAGCGGCAGAAATCGGAATAAAAAACAAAACCGCTAAGGGTGGCTACCCCCACTACCGCCGTTGTCAGACCTGTATGTAAGACCGTGCTGTGGCCCAATGCCTTAAGGTAGTTCCTCTGCGAAAATCTCAACCAAAAGTTTACGTACCATGTTCATGTTTAAAAGATTGATAATTGGTTTAATTAGTAATGAGTAAAATTAAAAACTACGCAATATTGACTCGGTACTAGTAGATAATACGATGGATATCATTTATTGCCGTAAAATATATTTTGTATTGTGTTTTTGATCGACCATTGCCAGTAAACTTTTTGCCGGGACTGTCCAGGCTTTGCCCCAATTGTTTATTTTCCAGGCTTTGCACCAAAATTGTGAAGGCTTCTCATGGTTATACCTTGGAAACTAGATAGTGAATCATTCTCATTTTTTTTCACATTATTCGTGCTATCTTACTGTAGCTTATCCTCGTTTCTGATCAATTTCTTAATTTTAGTTTTGACGGTAGAATTAATGATGCTCTGTTTGCCCATCATAACGCATTTGTTACGTGTAAACCAAGCCAACTTTAAGTGTAAATATCTCAGTTTTGGGGTGGTCAAACTTATTCAAATTGCACAGATGTTTGGATAATGTATTAAATAACGTATGTGTCAAATTTCAACCATTTCTTAATTCAACTCTTCTGTGGAGGTACTACCTTAACGTGACCACCCCGAATATCTCCATTGCCTGTAGAGTGACGGAAAAATGTCAGGAGGTAATTTGATTGATTTCGAAGGGCTGAGACAGTGGCGAAAAATTGATTTTTGTCAAGATCATAGATCATCATTTGCGGTCTCAAGGTCATCAATGGTTTTCCAAATGGGAATTTTTTTTTTATTAAGACGTTTTAGCTGATATTCAGACGAATCCAACGACCTATGATTTCATGCTCTTGAAATAATTTTTCACCAAATTACACGTGTCAAAACGGGGAATCGTGATGGCATTGACAAAAAGAATATCCGAATACTGTAATGGAATTTTTTGTGCATAAAATTTATTGTAACAAATGTTCGAATTGATGGCCATTAACCTCGACACATTTTTGAAGACGTCGGATGAATGATTCTCTTGACCTTCGAATAGTCTCTGATGTGATAGCGGCTCAGGCTTTTGTAATTCGTTCTCGCATGTTCGCAGGCGTCGTCGGAACATCATGGTAAACGCGATCCCTTATACCTCCTTATAGGAAGAAACTAAGTGGCGTTAAATCCGGCGAACGAGCAGGCTAAGGGATTACTGCACCTCTCCCAATCCAGCGTCCGGGAAATATTCGGTTTAACACTTCGCGAGCTATAACGGCCCAATGAGCTGAACAGCCATCATGTTGATACCACATTTGGCATCGCTGTGCTAACGGGACATCTTGTAGCAATTCCCGCAAAGTGTTAATTGTCCCCTTAAAACAAGCGACGTATTTCCGTCCATTTAAATTGCCGTCTGTGAAAAATGGTCCAATAATCCGGCCCTCAATTATACCACACCACACATTGACATTCCAAGGACGCCGCTGCAAAATTTGCCGGAGTCACTTCGGATTTTCGATTGACCAATAGTGCATGTTATGCGTATTCAACTGTCCATGGTTAGTAAAAGTTGATTCGTCAGTAAACAAAACGTCGTCGAAGAAAATTCGGATTCACATGTAACTGGCATAGAGCCCATTCACAGAACTGAACCCTATTTCCAAAATCGGCACCATGAAGTTCTTGATCCAAGGAAATATGGTACGGATGAAATTTATGACGTCTTAATATTCTTTAAACACTCGCCTTAGAAATTCCGGAATAGTTCAATTTGCCGACTACTTAATTGTGGATCATGAACTGCTGTAGCCAGAACGGTAATCTCTGCTTCTTTGTTTATTTTAGTCTTGCGTCGTTTCCTTTTGAGTGGATTGACACTGCCCGTTTCACGGAATAAATGAATAATTCGATCGAAAGATCGACGGGAAGGATGATATTTGTCTGATAACGTTGTGCATAAAGTTCCTGCGCTTGCAGAGTTTCTGCCCGTCTCACCATAAATCAGAATCATTTCCACTTTCTCTCTTGATTGTACAGTACCATTTTCAATACGATTATTACATGTTACTATGGATGGATACACTTGTCTACTGATTCTAATATTGGTAGATGGTAAACACTCTTCACTCTACTACAGTTTTACTACGTTACAATGCCAGTATTTACAAACATCAGAAACATATCCGACTGTTTACATTATTCTATCGGTTGGATAACCTGCACCGCCATCGCACCAGAAACTGTTCGAAGGTCAAGATCGTCAAGGAATCATTCATCCGATGTCTTCAACAATGTGTCGAGGTTAATGGCCCTCACTTCGAACATTTGTTGCAATAAATGTTCTGCACAATAAATTGAATTACTTTATTCGGACATTCTTTTTATCAATACCATCATGATTTCCGGTGTTTACACGTGTATTTTGGTGAAAAATCATTTCAAGGTCATAATATCATAGGCCGTTGGATTCGTCTGAATATCCGCTACAACGTCTTAATGAAAAAAAACATGTTCCTATTTAGAAAACCATTGGTGACCTTGAGAACGCAAAAACTATGGCCTTGGCAAAAATGAAATTTTCATCACTGTATCAGCCTTCGAAATAAATCAAATTACCTTCTGATATTTACCTTATTCTATTTACATATATGGATTATATTTAAAAAAACGTTATGATTTTCTCCAACAACTTCAATTTTTTGACATATCATATCGTCAATCATTGAATTGCTAAAAAAATGAAATGTCTGACAGAAGACTCGAACTGATTACTTCTGGGAACAAAATTCGTAGAGCCCACACAAACTCAAACGAACGAATTTATCCGGCAATTTACTCAACTATTTGCGCCAATGGAAGGATGCAATTTTTCAAAACAAATAAACAAAATAATAGAGAAGTAGGGATAAGAAAAATAAAATAAAGTAAAGGTGAGGATAAAATTTAAATAAATAAAATGAAGCTCGGCATAGAATTCTCTGTGGATGTGTGTGTATGTGTCACTGAAAAGGAGGCTCATCATCTCCTTTCAGCTGATGCGGGATAACCACCTCTCTCGAATAACGTCCTGGACCCGTCGAGTGGTGCACAAAAATTGCCTGACACACATACATACACGGCCATACACAAATATGCAGGAGAGGGAAGCAAGAGATCTTTATAGGCGTGTCACATCGCGATAAAAACGATCGTCTCGGGCCCCGAATCACAGGACCCCTTTGAGAGAGAACGAGGACCATGTGCGTCTGATAAAAACGAGTGAGAAGAGTCCCTCCGCGCGTCCGCGGTATCGAATATAATAAAAACCCACCCCGCGGTGTGCGCTCATCAGTGTCGACGAGCAACATCGGACCTGAAATCAGCTGAATGATATCTTACACACCGCGAGCGCGCACTCGTGTACGATCGACCCTCGATTCCCTTGAACTTTATCGTTTTGTTGGTGATTTTTCTTTTTTTGGGGCCTCCGAGACCCGTACCCGAAGAATACCCCATACTTCCTGATCCTGAGTAAAATATCAACGTTATTGACACGTATTCATGAAGGAATTCGCGGTTGGCTGGATTCGAATCGCATTTTATAAAAATAAAAAATGAGACTCTTGATCGAAAGGTTTTTTCGATTCGAGCAAAACGTTGGGAAATGTTTTTTTTCTTGCGATTTTTGGAATGGACGAAGACAAAAATAGATTGTTAGTTTCTAAAAACTCATCTTTTCAATTTTTTTAAGGATCTGTATTTTTTTCCAAAAAAATTGTTTACGGCCCCACAGTTGTCGAGTTGTGGCGAACTTTTTGAAAAAGTGCAGTACTCTGGAAAAAGCTGAATAAGATTGAAAAGAAAAATGAGAAGTTTTTTTTCAGAGGTAGGTGAAGTAAATCTCGGCCTGTTTGAGTCTCTTAACGAGTTAAGTCTAGTTGTAACAATCGAAAACAGCTAATTTTTTAGATTTTTTTAGACAATCGTGATAATTAATTTATGAAAAAAATTGGTATTTGAAAAAGTAACATCTGAAGGACACTGTAATTTTTTGTGTGAAATATTTAATTACAATCGAATAACAGCTGATGTCCGGGAAGCACGTCTCGAAAACGTCTTTTGCGGTGAGTAATGCGCTTCAGAACCAGATTATGTAATACCAAAAAATCAAACAGATTTCGCTCATATATTAGTTTATCCTATGATTAATCACAGGAATTTCCGGAATATCAAATGTAAAAAAATAACACATGTTCAAAATGTGCCTTAATTATTACGTAAAAATGGGCACTTTTTTGTCTATCAGTTCGAAAGTATACATCGGAAAAAAATCATTCGGTCAAATACAATATTTTTACATCTAGAAAAATCCCAAGAAATTTAAGGAATGTCGATACATAAGGTTTTGGGATATTTTACTACCCAACTTTGAAAACGTACGTTCGAAAAAAAAGTTTCATGTTTCGTACGACGCACTGGGCGTTCCGACGGGCACCAACATAACGGTCTATAAATCTGTCAATTTTGATCCGATAACCTTGAAAATTTCCGGCCACATTTATACGGTGATATACTGTCAAAACATATTGGTTTCGAAAACAGTGATTTTTCGAGCTTCACAACTAGGCTAGTTCAGGGCCCAAAAAACCGGTCGATTTTCAATATTTTTTTCTGACGAGAGTATTGAGATAACGAGGGCGCGATTTCACACACAATTAATAGATATTCTTGCCGAGTTCGCGTTTTATTTTCATCTAAAAATATTGATAAAGAATGACGTTATGGTTATTTAAGCAAAGTGCTGTCGTTGCTGCATGGCCAATCGGTGTAGCTTGATCTGGCAACTCAGACGATCCGAAATAAAAAATCAAAAATGTACTTGTAGTACCAGAATCAAACTTTCGTATTACCGGAGACTTTTTTCAATTAAAAAAATTACGAAAACAGCAAAGTGTAAAAAAAAGTTTGTTCTCCGACAAAATTTGTTTTGATAATTTGTTATTAACAAATGGATAAACATATATAAAAAGTCACCAGGCCATACGATAGAAAGTGTTCCAAACTAAACGCCAAAACTGCATCCATACTCATCGCTTATAGTGCGTCGTATTTCTACATTGTCACTATATAGAGTGACATAGCCTAAGAACTCACCAGAAACAGAGTAAATGGCAAAGTATTTTTATCACGACAACTTCGAAAAATTGGCTTCGATTTTTTGGATTTATCTGTAGCCTGCACCCTTGGAACAACGTTTCGAGTATCAGGATTACTCATGAGGAAATACGGTACGGTGTACCGGATTAGATGCTTATCGTTCTTTCGTGTCTTAATTTATTTTCTGGGTGCGGTACATACCTCGTTACGTCGATAGATTCTCCTTAATATCAAACCGTGTCGTCTCGTCGCAAGAACCATCATTTCCGCTCGAAACACTTGGCTGACGGCGTTACAAGTCGTCAACCTGCGATATCGGGGGCCCTTATAAAAATAGTTTCGGACGACACACACACAAACACACATGTATATATATATATATATATATATATATATATATATATATATATATATATATATATATATATATATATATATATATGAGCTTGGAGTACCAGAAGTGAAGGATTTCGCGATTCGCCGAGCGGAAGTCGTGCTCGAATTTAATCGTCACGGAGTTTGGTCGTCCACTGAAGATCGAGGGGCGAGCGAGGAAGAGGAAAAGGACAACGGCGCGTGACCTCGTGTGCATATATATATATATAAAATAATACACGATCGGCAACATTTATCGCGCTCGAGGAGGTCGCTGAATATTTAGTGAGGTGCACTCAGCGGCAGAGCAGTAAGAGCCAGAGAGAGGGAAAGAAAGAGAGAGGGAGAGAGAGAGAGAGAGAGAGAGAGAGAGAGAGAGAGGTCGTCTGACTGTCATTGTTGATAGTCTAACTATATATAAAGCGCTTGTAGCTTCGGTCCCTCAGAAGACGATGAAGAAGGGAGGAAGAAGAGGCGCGGAGCCGTCCAAGCAAGCGGACATCCTTCGTATATAAAACACATAGGAGTGCCGTCATGGCCAGCACGGCACGAGCGACTCGTCGTCGTCGCGCCTCGACTGCAACAAAAAAAGAGAAAAAGAATCGTATCAAAGAGCAAGGAGAATAAAGGCGCGAAGGCAAAGGGAGAGAGAGAGAGCGAGAGAGAGAGAGAGAGAGAGGGAGAGAGAGAGAGAGAGAGAGAGAGAGAGAGAAAAGAGGGAATGATGGAGTGATATCGTTGGAGAATGAGGATAAAGGCGATTGCACGCTCAATGAACCTATAGCGAGAGAGCTGGTGCAGAACTCGATGACAAAACAAAGAGGAATAAAAAGACGAAGAAGGAGAGGACGCGATGAATCGTCCTAGCACGTGCGTGCGTAAAAAAAAGAGAAATGAAAACGAAAGACCGTGTCATAATTCGCTTGCCATTTTTTAAAACGGTTTATTGTTACAGTTGTATGAAGATCATTGAATGCCTAACGCGAAGTGCCAAAAGGTTCGAAGAGTTTATGGCAGGGCTGTAGACGGTAGAATAGCTGATAAAAATTCGGGGCGTATTCCCCAAAATGGTCATGCTGCCGTAACGCACTTGTACGGTTGTCATCCAGGTCCTTTCTTGCTGGTAGATCCGATGAAGATCGATCAGGGTAAACTCACTGTTTGGATATCCTCCGGTGACCTCGTTTTCTGACTCTCCTCCATTAATGGTATTTTTGAGCGCGAATTAACAGGCCGTCAACATCGGCATAACAGACCCAAGTGACTTCAGCTAGATTAGGAAACACCTACTGAAAGCCTTCTGGCAACTGATTTCGTTAGATTTTTCCTAACTCTCGAGCATTTCCCATTCATACCTGTATCTTATGACGCGTTGATGTGACATCGGTGGTGGTTTGGGCAGTCAACCGGGCTTTCACGATGGTAAAATGAGCGTTTTGATATCTCAATTCTAACCTTAAAACGTTATAATGCATTATGCTGTCTATGTAAAGATTGAGAATGTTATGTAGCCCAAAGAAATCAGGGGTTGCATATGAACGTGCACCGCTTTAATTTACAGCGGTAGAGATCGACTAAAAATTCATTTTAGTTCCATTCTAAAACGATTTTTCGACAAACTTGTTAAAACAATTACAAGTAATCAAACAAAGCCAATCATGCCCAGATGAACTTGTCAAAGGAATCAAATGATCAAACAAACGCAAATGAAATTATCAAAAGAATCAAACGATCTAACGAACCTAAACGACTTCCCAAAAGAATCAAATTATCAAAAAAACTCAAATGAACTTATCAAAAGAATCAAATAATTAAACGAACCCAAACAAACTTGTTAAAGGAATCAAACGATCAAACACACCCAAATGAAATTGTCGAAAGATTGAAAATGTTATGTAGTTAAAGGAAATCCCGGTCTGCATAACTTGTTAAAACAGTTACAAGTAATCAAACAAAGCCAATCATGCCCAGATGAACTTGTCAAAGGAATTAAATGATTAAGCAAACCCAAATGAACATGTCGAAAGGATCAAATAATCAAACGAACCTAAACGAACTTGTCAAACGAATCAAATGAACAAACAAACTCATACGAAATTGTCAAAAAAATCGAATGATCAAACAAACTCAAACGAACTTGTCAAAAAATGAAAAGATCGAACAAACTCAAATGAACTTATTCAAAGAATCAAATAATCAAACGACCCCAATCGAACTTGTCAAAGGAATGAAATGAGCAAACAAACCCAAAGGAAATTTTCAAAAGAATCAAACGATCAAACGAACCCAAACGACTTCTTAAAATGATCAAGTCACCAAACAAACCCAAATTAACTTGTCAAAGGAATCAAAGGCTCCAACAAACCCACTTGAACTTGTCAACAATATCAAATGATCAAACAAACCCAAATGAACTGGTCAAAATAAACAAATGATCAAGCAAATCCAAACGAACTTGTCCAAAGAATCAAATGATTAAACAAACCCAAATGAACTTGTCAAAAAAGTCAAATGATTAAACAAATCCAAACGAACTTGTAAAACAATCATACATTCTCAGAAAAATCCAAACGAACTTGTCAAAATGATAACCAATTATCAAACAAAACCAAGCAAAATAGTTCACCCTTATCAAAATAGTCACAAATGACCAATCGCATTTTCGAATCATGGCCATTTGGATCGTCAGTGACGCAATGTAAGTAGTGAGAGCCCTGTAGAGTTTTTTTTCCTAGGGAAAATGAAATAATTCAGGTTGATCATCTGGCGACCATGCACCAGATCCAATGAAACCACAAATATTCGGCGTCGAGGCTACACCGCCTAAGCCGTCGTAAAACCTGATGGACTCTGACGTGATGAAAAAGTGGGACATGATCGGTAAATGGGGCGCACAATTTAAACACTCCGGAGAGCGTTATTAGTACAACTTGTACTTGAGCCTATATGTATCCCCGACTCTGCTCCACGTAGCCGGAGTCCTCGAAGCTTTTATTCAGTCGGGGTGTGCCTCTCTCGACAGACTGGCGAGTCTCCTGGAAGCGCGAGCGGGCGTTTGCATTATTATTCGGAGGACGATAAAACATCCGCGCTCGCGCGGCCAGTTACAGCTCTCGCGGTCCTCCACACTCGCATGGACGACCTGCCCGCAACCGCCTACGGGGAGCCCATACAGCACACAAGCTTCAAGCTTCATGTATCATTGTACGTGCTTGTTGTATGCCTTAGCGATATATCGTACAGCGGTATAAAATCTTGGGGCCCCGGTGACTCCCAAGTAACAAAGAGGGACGCGTTTTTTCGCTGTTCAACACCCACGTTAGCCATGCAAAAATAGCGGTTCGCAGGTGGCGCAAAATCGCATCACAGCTCTTCTTATTATTCCGCGAGGACGGCTCGGAAAAATTGGCATCGCTTTGGCGTCGTCTTCAGGGCTTGAGGCCTTCAAGATCCGTTCTTCGTAATGAAAAGACGAAGCCAATGACTTGTCAAAACAATCAAATGAACAATTAAACCAAATCGAATTTGGTAAAAGAATCAATTGACCAATCAAACCTAAATGAACATGCCAGAAGAATCAAATAATCTAGCAAAACCAAAAAAAACTTGTGAAATAAATCTAATGATCAAACAAACCCAAGCGAACACGTCGAAAGAATAAAATGATCAAACAAACCCAAATGAACTTGTCAAAGGAATCAAAGGATCAAACAAACCCAAATGAACTTGTCACAAGAATCAAATGATCAAACAAACCCAAACGAACTCGCCAAAAGAATCAAATGATCAAACGAACCTAAATGAACTTGTCAAAAGAATCAAATAATCAAGCAAACTTAAACGAACTTGCCAAAGGAATCAAATGATCAAACGAACCTAAATGAATCTGTGAAAAGAATCGAATGATCAATTCCACTTAGAGCTGCATCCAAATGTAGAATCCCCGCAGCTGATGGAAGGTTAATCGTAAAATTGACTCGTCCACATGGCAGACGGTCGTCATCGATACTTGTCCGTACACCCCATTGGGTTAGCATCAAAAGCAGTCTTATCTGGGCCAATTGTTCGAACAATCGAATCAAGCGGGATCGTAGTAATACGCCACCATAGCCCACGTGATTCGCTGGCCAGATCTCTTTGGTACCGTCGTAAATCGAACTCCGCTGCTTCCTGCCCCAGAAGCGCAACAGAAGTCACTGTACGCGAGGGCTATCTCCAATCGATCGGAAGCACACGAAGCGACTTCGATAGAGGTGAGCCCCGCGGGGTGGCTACGTATTCAGGCTTACGACGAGTATTACCGTGGACTATAAATGTAATATAGTACATGATAATACGACGAGAGAGTCTCCGGAGCGGGAAACCCGCGGCGAGAGGTCCGTCGATATCCTCGAACTTCTCGACGTAACCAACGTAACATTCTGTTGCACCGCTCGGTTCTTTGCATCGGCTACGTTGTTCCGTCTCTCGCGCACTGTCGCCTCTTCTTCCCACATCGGCCAAGAAGGACCAAGAGGACAACGGAGCTAAGACGACTGTACTCCTTATACCTTCTGTTTTGCATTCGCCGATGATATCTCACCCAACCCGCAGAGTCCTCACAGAGTGGGATTTAACGGGCTCTCATCCGTATGAATGTTTGTAGGTGTGTATGTGTGTGTGTGTGTGTGTGTGTGTGTGTAGTATGTGTGTGTATGTAGTATGTGTGTGTGTGTGTGCGTCGCGGGGGACCATTGGGTGCGCTCGTTTCTTCGGGGATACGAAATCTCATGTGGAAACGAATGCTCGAACGAGTACCGTATGGAGGAGTTACGAAAAATCGATCAAGACAAGCCACGGGGCCTCGTTATTTCGAGCCACCAAGGCAGGTGATTCACTCCGGTTTAACCCTCCCGCGCAGCTATCATGAGAAAATTGCGGAATGGAAAAGTTGGCGACACGAGAAGTCCTTTTCTTTTCTGTTGCAAACGTCCTCCAGCGCAGCACGTGGAACCGTTGAAACGGTACGTGGTTGCTAGGGAAAATAAGACCGAAGGCTCCTTCATTCGATGACCTCAGATATTCTGGAAGCCTTTTAACTCGTGGGAGACGGGGCTCTCTATCGGGACATTTTGTCGTTGTCGCGTTTTGCCAAGAATTTCGCTCGAGATACCCCAAGCTAGATATCAAGGGGGCTGCCGGTCATCCGTCTACTGTTACACATTTGCGTGGCTGACCCATCAAGTCAAAATGACCCATTCATGCTTGGACGAAGAATACGAGAGGCCACGCGAGCACGGCGCCGGAGGCCTGGTATGTCTTGATACTCTTTTGCCAAGTCAAACGCGTGCTGCAGACTTGGGTATTTGCTTGCGAAGGTCAAGCAATCGGCAAGGTTCGTCAGAGATCCAATCATGAATCATCGGGTGTCGAGGAACATCCGCAGTGGCCTTGGCATCCAGATGCCAAGTGCGTCTCTTCTACATTCAATAGCTGCTTGACATTGGACCCGAACTTGTCGATTTTCCAAGCTTCCAGGTGCCTTATCCTAATGTATCAGTGCTGTTTACGGATCTTCTCTGTCGAAAGGCATCCCCACTAGTATTTGCATTCAAATGCAAATACGTCGTTGCTATGTTAAATAACTACTTGAGGTTCGACCTGGACAGGATGATGTCCAATGAGACATCTATTGCCATTCCGTGTGCTGCTGGTAATTCTTCCTTCTGCACGTCGCTGACTGGCAACTATATGAGTCGAGATGTTCTACCTTTGATTGGTAGAGAAATCCTAAAGAGAATTTTGATCCAGCGCGGAATGACAGAGAATAAACGCCATCGGAAATGGACGAAGCTGGCAGCCACAGATTGCCAAGTTCAGCCATTGCCACCTTCGTCCAACATTCAAATCATGGACAAAATGTTCCGTCCGATCTGTAAAATGGGCAGCATTTCGCTCACCCAGAGGTAAAATGTACATCAAACGCTATGGACGAGAAACGACAACACCACATGGCAAAAAGGACCAAGTTGGGGGTATTTCTCCTGGGCTCCAACTTGCGGTCTCACGTCTCACTTTTTCATCGCTCTTACCTATCGGTCTTTTCCTCTCGTCGAGCAAGCTCTTCTCCATGCTCCTCGAGGTCGGAATCGTTAATTCTCACGGGATTCCCGGGCACGGGCAGAGCTCACTCAGCCTCTTCCAGTCTCCATTCTTCCTCTTTCTCATTCGGCTGCGCGACTGGTTGTCTTTGTTCCGTTCAGCGGCTGACAATATGAAGAACACAGGTGGACGGAACGATCGTAGATAGGAGAGCTCCGTAGCTCTTTCGATGCTCGGGAAGTGCCTCGTCGTTTCTTTCTCGCTCCTGCGGGGCGTCCTCGCTCCTGCTGCTCACACCACTCAGTCGTATTCCGTCTCTCATTCGCCTTTGGCCAGGAGGTTCCATAGGAGACCAACGGCGTGGTGTTGAGTGTACACACGGCATATGTGCAACTTGGAAACGAGGAACAAACGAGAGCACCTTAACTGGGGCTTGGCGCGACCCCGGCGCGTTGAAACCTACAAGGGACCAACGGGGGTATTTACCATCTTCTCTTTCTCCCCCTCTCTTTGGTTCCTTCTCAGCGTAAGTCCAACTGGATGTACCATCTCACTCCTGAGCATGTCCATTGCTGATTTCGCCTCTCTGGTTACTCTGCCCACATCCTTCTCGCTCTTTGTTCGAATCGTGGCAAACGTGGTGTCCTTTGGTCTCGTACGAGGACGTGCACCAAGGAGGGACGTTGGGAAAAGAGGCCGGAGATACCGCTTCTGTGTCCTCACCACCACCTCGCTGGTGCACACTTCTTCTTCTTCTTCGTCTCCTCCTCGGTGCACCACTCTGCAAGGATTCTCAGAACCGCGAGGAGACCCGAGTTGGTGGCCACCAGAGATCCACCGTATAGCATGGCCAACGAGTCAGCTCAGGATAGGCGATCCTCTACTCGTTCTACACGCCCGACTACACGAAGAATAATTTGTGGATCGAGCAGCACGAACGCGGCACCGCTTCTTTCACGTTATTTCACCTATACTTGCACCCCAGCACACGGCACACATCTATATCCCAGAAGATTCGTCCTGCTTGGAACTCCGTGAACAGATTAGAACGTTTACGAGACAACCACGCCAGGGCCTCTCGGCCATCGTGTATTTGCGACTTAGCCTCTAGACCCCGGCGACGTTAATCTTAATCAGCGTCCATGGAAAACTCAAATGAAAGCTGTGTCAATTGGAAACGTAGGTGACACATTGGCTCAAGGAAAAATGCCGATCAGGGATTTTAAAGTGACACTGGTGGTCCTTTAAATGTGGCATTCGGAAGCGCTTTTGGTGACTTAGAGAAACCCTGATGAAGCTCGGGATACTCAAATGATATTCACTTCCAACCTGACATTCGGAGCTTGTGGTTTGATCCAAAATGAGACAAATTTGATCCAAATGAAGTGGTGCTATAAATGTTGCATGTGGAAGCGTTTTTAGTGACTTACATACTGATGGACCTTGAAATACCCAAATGAAATTCACTTCCAACGTGACGTCCGGATCTTGCGGTTTGATAAAAGGTGACACAAAGTTCATCCAAATGACATGGCCCTATAAATCTGGCATGTGAAAGCGCTTTTGGTGAATCTCAGAAACCCTGATGAAGGTCGAGATACCCCAATGACCTTCACTTCCAATATGTCGTTCGGTGCTTGCGGTTTAATTCGAAATGACATAATGTTGATCCAAATGATGTGGTTCTATAAATATGGAATGTGAAAGCGCTTTTGGTGATTTTCAGACACCCTGATGTAGCTCGAAGTACGCAACTGATCTTCACTCCCAATATGGCATTCGGTGCTTGCCGTTTGATAAAAAAATGACACCGAGTTGATCAAAATGACGTGATCCTATAAATGCGGCATGTGGAAGCCCTTTAGCGTCTTTCAGGTACCTTGATAAAGCTCGAGGTACCCAACGATCTTCACTTCCAATATGACATCCGGAGCTTGCGGGTTGATCCAAAATGACACAATCTTCATCCAAATGACATGTTCCTATAAATGTGGAAGCGCTTTTGATGACTTCCAGAAACCCTGATGGAGCTCGAGGTACCCAACAATGTTCACCTCCAATATGACGTTCGGTGCGTGCGGTTGGATTCAAAATGACACAATGTTGATCCAAATGACGTGGTCCTATAAATGTGGCATGTGAAAGCTCTTTCAGTGTCTTGCAGACACCCTGATGATTCCCAAGATACCCAAACTATTTTCACCTTGAATATGACGTTCAGTGCTTGCTGGTTGATCCAAAATGACACAAAGTTGATCCAAACGTTATGATCCTATAAATGTGGCATGTGACATCTTTTCGACATCTTGATAAAGCTCGATGTACCCAACGATCTTCACTTCCAATATGACTTTCGGTGCTTGCGGTTTGATCCAAAATGACACAAAATTGATCCAAATGACGTGTTCCTATAAATGTAGCGTGGAAGCTCTTTTAGTGTTTTGAAGATGCCCTGTTGATTCTCAAGATACCCAAACAATCTTTACTTCCAATGTGACATTAGGTGCTTGCGGTTTGATCCAAAATGACACAAAGATGATCCAAATGAAGTGGCAGAAAAAATTCCCGTGGCTGTAATATCGCTCCACAACATACCACGCGAAACCTGACTCGTTCAATCTTCAGCCATCCAACACCTTTACACTTTGACATTTAACGGAACTAAAACGTTCCATAATCTCTTACCCTAGGTACAAATTTGTTTGACAATACTCGCAATATAATGAATCACATCTTAATTATGATATATTACGCCAACTTACCTAATTATCCACGAACGGGAATAAGATATAACGTTCGTAATGTACGCCAACATTGGATCTTCGGTCTCGCTCTCTCCGTCTCTCTCTTTGCACTTTACCTTACTGCGCCTTCGCCTTGGTGAAGGAATCCATCCATAAATCGGGGTAAGGCAATTTTCTTTATACACACGTATCCGGGGATTGTGAGCAATACGCGTACAAGTTGTAGGGGAATCGCCCGACGAGATGGCGTATATAAACGAGCGTGGGCACTCGACAACCGCGTACTACACGCCTTCGCGATATTCTTAACCATACATAAGCTATCTCCATGAAGTATCCATAGTACGTGTATATGTATATACCTAGATATGTACTAGTTCAGGAGTATCCAAGGAATAGAGCGCTCTCTTGAACTGCATTTACCATGTGTGGCAGTCCTCGTCTCGTTTCATTCATTTACATCTCTCTCTTTCTCTCTCTCCCTCTCTCTCTCTCTCTATAATTCCCTCTCCTACATCTCCATTCTGTAGCAAAGTCTACACAAAATCTTCGAACAATCCTCCGAGCATGTGCATAAAATATACCTCATTACGGAGGTTCCCCTGTTTTGTGTTTATCGACATTTCGGTAGATTCGAGTTGCCTTTCATTCACCTTTGCCCCACTGCCGATTCGCAAAAATCGACGCCCTGAAACTATTGCCCAATTTCGGCAAAAATTATGGCTACATTCTGCTACTTTTTTCGAAAAAGGACAAAAGATGCTCGAGCTATTTTTCGAAAAAAAAAAACACAACGGGAACCGGCTCCATGATGCTTTTTGATGTATTCTTGGCTTGTTTGCTCATTGGACTTTATCATTTACTCATTGGGGAGTTTGCCCAGGTTGTTTTTTTCCTTCTTGTCTAAACACATGTGGTAGTTTTAGGCAAATGGCAATTGAAATGTTACCTCATCGTCCCTCGTCATTGGTATGCAAAGAGAATCTTTTTTTCTTTTTTTTTTTCTCGCGACCTGATTCAGCGTTTTGATCAGTAGTGGAATTTTGGAAAACACGCGGGCTGAGAACTACGGAGCTCGGAATGAAATATGGAAAGAGAAGTTCGACGGATGGGAAATCAAACTGAAGAAAATCGGATAAAGGAAAACATCGTGCGAGAGCTTCCGGTCGAAAAATGGTGATGGATCGATGCGTCATACGGAATCGTGGATTCCCATTTGAGGGCCAAGTTCTACCTTGGAACACCACTCAGGAGGTTATGCACGGTCCAGGGTGTTTTCCGTGAGAGACTGTGCGAGAAATCCTTTCGTGATCTCTTTTTCGCCGCTCTTTATATATCATGCGCGTGCGCGTACTTGATGTGTACGAATTCGAAGTACACGACACTGTGTATAGCTGTAGATGTTCTTACGTGTACCGTGATTGTTCGTCGTTGCCTTCCTTTCGTTCTGCCATCAATATCCATGTTTCTGTTCCAGCGTAGGGCAGAGAGAGAGAGAGAGAGGCTCGGAACATATCGTCGTCGAAACGCCCACGGTGTGTTGCCGACCGTGCCTTATTATGCACAGAATACGAGATAGACTCCGATCGCAAAGTGAGAGAGATGCCATAAACGAGAAAAGATCAAGGCGGTACCTGTCGGGTGTGATCTCCGGATCACACCCTGCGCGCCGTGGCTTCGTCATTCACGATCACAGCTTGATGCACATCGATGAAATGTCTAGGGTATCGAACAAGCTTTGGAACACTTTTTATGCTGGTTTAAAAGAAAAACGACTGGGGGTTTTGGTTTCACAAGGAACTTTTTTGAATTTCACAGATGAGCAGACTTCCGGGGAGGTTGCAATTAATTAGGTTGGAGATACGTGGCGAATGATGGTGAAATTTTCCAAAAGGTCACTTTTGTTAGTGAATCACCGACGGATAAAATTTAGCGCACTCCATCCCATTTTTGAATTATGCCTTTTGTTATTACTGCAAATTAAGCGGTGTGTGTGAGCTTGGAAGTTCAAAAATACGATTTTTTTATTGCGTTGTTTTATAACCTTGGGTTTTAATTTTTATTTTCAATGAAGATTTTGTGGAAATTCAAAGAATTGATTGAGTTACGACGATTTTTGAGAAACGGAAAAATCTAGGACACTCCATGCGATTTTTGCATTGTGACTTTTCTTATTATAACCAAGAGTAAAAGTGTGAGAACGCTTGCAACTACTGCAAATTAAGGGGTGTGTGTGAGCTTGGAAGTTCAAAAATACGATGTTTTGATTGCCTAGTTTTATAGCCTAGGGTCTTAACTTGGGTTTGCAATAAATATTTTATGAAACTTCAACGAATTGATCGAGTTCACTGATCGATCACTGATTTTGTCTATTTAGAGTTAGTTTATTTTGGCTGTGAACAAATTTTATCACTGATTTTGTCTATTTAGGGTTAGCTTATTTTGGCTGTGAAAAAATGTTATACATTAATTTTGTCTACTTGGGATTAACTTCTTTTGGTTGTGGGGATATTTATTAATTTGTTATTATTAATTTAATTAATTATTAAAATTATAATTGAAGTAATTCTATTTAAATTAATAGATATTTTATTACTAGTTTAATCTAATAAAATTAATTAAAATGTTAAAAAAAGTTTAAAATTATTATAAATGTGTTATTTATTAATTAATTTAATTTTAGTTAATATATTAATAATTTCTTTTGAATATTTAATAATTAAGATTTTTATTAATAAATATATAAATAAATTTTTGTAAAATTTTAATTTAAATAATTAAAAAAATTTAATATAAAAAATTATTATTTAAGTAATTTTATAAATAGAATAAGATTTAATAAAAATAAATTTTGTGCCAGCAATTGCGGTTAAACAAATATTTATAAATTAATAAATTTAATTTTAATAAATTTGTTTATTATAAAAATTTGATGAAATTAAAAATAATATTTTATGGTGAAATATAAATATTTTAACTTTTCATTTTTTATAGAATGAAAATTATATATTAATTAAATAAACTAGGATTAGATACCCGATTATAATTAATTATATTAATAATAAATTGGATATTAATTGTTAAATCAATACATTTAAAAAAATTTACGGTATTTTATTATATTCAGAGGAATTTGTCCTATAAATGATAATACACGATAGGAATAACTTCATTAAAAAATTGATATATTTTCGTTATATAAAAATTTTCATTAAATATTTTTATTATTATTAATTTTAAATATAAAATTTCAGATCAAAATGTACTTTTATTAAAGAAAGAGATGAATTATGAGTTTTATAGCCTAGGGTCTTAACTTGGGTTTGCAATAAATATTTTATGAAACTTCAATGAATTGATCGAGTTATGACGAGTTTTGTGAGTTATGACGACTTTTTTCTTTTGCGTTTGTCTTGAAACTATGTTTCACGAAACGGTGTAAGTATTATCTCAAAATCTATTCCTCCGATTCATTTCAAATTCGGACAGAGTTTCTAACATCTTTTATGGCATAGCCGGTTGATTTTTTGAACATATTTATATATTTGTTAATAACTAATTATTAAAGTCCTTTTTTTCGTCGAAAATCGAACTTTCCTTCACAGCTTGCCATTTTCGCAATATTCAAAATTTCAAAGAAGTGTTCGGTCATATAAAATTTCTACAATTACACCTAAGGCACATTTTGTCTTTTTCATTCCAGATCAGCCTGGTGGTCAGAATTGTCTACACCGATCTGCCACGCAGCAACACCAGCAATTTTGTTCAAATAATAATAACTTGATTGTTTATCAATATTTCCCGCTAAAAAAAACTTAATGTTGGCAAGACTACGTATCAATTTCCTGTAAATTTCCGACCTCGTAATCCCAATACTCTCATTAGAAAAAATCATTGAAAATCGTCAATTCTTGGCGACGGCCTAGTTGGATCGCTCCCAAATGTTTCATAGAGGCTTGCAGCAATCGGAACAACAATGCCTCCGGTTTGTATCGCCAGGCTAGCGGTTCTGTGAGACTTCCATACACCCTTAAGGACAGGTCACCGTGCATGAGGATTGAAAATTCGATTTTTTAAAAACATAATTTGCATCCACAGTGTTCAGAACACGTGGGTTTGTTTGTTTGGGTTGTCAAAAACAAACATCAAATACGATATTGTACAACGCTAACATTTAAATGCGTTTTTCTGGAAACAGCATTTTTCAGCGCGCGAGGCGCTCTACAACTCCAACGGATGAGCCGATTCACATAAATATATGCGCAATTTAAAGAATATTCAATTCGCGGGACCATCTGGAAGCGATGTTTGTCAAAAATTGATTTACAAATTTTGATTGCCGTCGAAGCAAAAAGACCGGCAAAAAAATGGGTTTCTTCATCGGCTGCCATTTTGTTATCCAGAGTTTGTTTCAGAAAATAAAAAAGGAGAAAGTTCCCCAAATTTAGTCTAGTTTGATAATGTTTAACCTGTTTTTGTTTCAAATAAACTGGCAAGGCTGTGGAGCGCCCCGCGCAGACCAAAACACGCCGTGCATGGCTTTATTTGAAGGGAGCTGGAGTCGCCGTTTTGGATTTTTTTTTTATAAACATAATTGGAATGTACTCTCCATTAATAGAAGAATAAAATACGTTGAAACCCATTTCCAAGACTATTTATTTTATATTTAAAAATATTCCCGAAGTTCGTGCATTTTCACGCCTCTCGATAATCACATCCCGGTAAGGGATCATCACAGTGTGAAATTTGCTAAAAATCTATCTTTTTGCATTATCCGATAGCATAGACGGTTATAAACATGGACGTGGCTGGATAAAAAAACTCCATAGCAAGATAGCTGCTTTAATACTTTGGGATTACCCCCTTTAAACGGCTGAAAAATTAGGTATTTTGGGGAATTTTTTATATGGTTCCTATTAAAGATATTCATGTAAATCTTTTTCGGCTTGATAAAATAACTTTTGAAATGAATGAATTTGAAAAAAATCATTTTGCACCAATTATCTATCCCTCGCAGCAGCATCCGCATAGCCCCTTGAAAAAAGCGATGTCAGCTTCGTTGATGTTGTTTCTGAGTGGATTTATTTGAAACACAGAAACCAAAAAGATTTGAGCTCAGTATGGTTGTGGCTACTGTCCGAATTAGAATTATTAATTTGAAACAAAAATAACAAAATAGTGGCTGTTAAAAAAAAAGCCTTTAAAAATAAGACTTTTTTGAGTAATACTTCGTTTAAGAAAGTACTTAAAATCAAAAGTTTCAAATAATTTTCGTTCCAGCAGTAGCCAAATATGTGACAAATATGTAGTTAAAAATTCGTAGGGATCGGTTCAGTAGTTTCGGAGAAAAAATCAACGAAGCAAGAAAAAAAACTGGTTTCGAGAAAAACGCGTTTAAAGTTCGCGCTCGAGTAAGAGCACGCCGAAGAACGCGCTCAAATAAACTCGTAAAATAATACTTACTGGGATAGGTTGCGAGGTCGATCTCTCCAAATTCGATGAAATTTGACATGCTTGTAGAATAGGTAAAAATAGACGACACGTATTTTTTTATATCTGCGAAACCCGATTTGTTAGGATTGAAACGCACCCTCGAAAATACGCGTATTTTTCGTTTCACGTCGATAACGTTATCGTTCTCATCTCCAATGTATAGTACACGAAACAAACATTGTTGCAATTTTAAATTTTGTCATATCTCGTATCGTTAAAACGTTATCGACCTAAAACGAAAAACACCCCTATTTTCAAGGGTGCGTTTCAACCATTAAAAATCGGGTTCCGCACATATAAAAAAATACGTGTCGCCTATTTTTACCCATTCTACAAGCATGCCAAATTGCATCGAATTCGAAGAGATCGACCTCGCAACCATTCCTTGTTAGACCGCTCCGATCTTTAAGAAATTTCTACACAATATTTTCGAACTGGTCTATTTTCGAAATCCATCAGAAAAAGAATTGATTTTTTTAAGTTGATAAAGTGGGATCATCCCTTAAAAATCTCTTGACAAATTTTGTTTCAGACAATATTTACGGCCACAACCGTGTACACCGTGAGGACTCCTTTTTTCGAAGACATCTTCACCGTTAAGAACATTTTTTTTTTTTAATTATTCTCTGTTCATGAGTGCTTTAATGAGACATAAAAAAATCCGAATGATGAGCGTATTTTAACCATCGAAGAAAAAAAATAGCGAAAATCAGCTATTTTTCGACCCGTTACACTGTGATGATCCCTTAAGGGGTATGCATAACCTTGAAGTTAAAAAAACAGTCCGATTTTCAATATTCTTTTTCGTCTCAGGTATTGGGATAATAAGGTCGATCTTTCGCACACATATAGTACATAGTTTTGACATGTCACATTTTTTTTATTGCAAAGTATATATATACAACGTAATTATTGTCATTTAATCTCAAGACTGTAGCCACCACACGGCTCGGTCACGCACATGGTTCCGGTAAGTAGATTCATTTACATTAAAAAATGGACACTTTTAGTACAGTGGTGAAGCTACAAACCGGATACGTTTTCGAAATTTTAAAATAAGCCTAAAGTGCACTGTTTAAAAAAAAAATGTCGATTTTCGACGAAAAATAACGAAGTTAAACGGTTGTTATTAACAAACGGAGGAACATGTGAATCAATCATCCGGCCTGTCGATTGAATGCGTTATAAAAAATGTTTAGTCCAAATTTGAAGTAAATCGGACGCTTAGACATTGAGGTATGATTTACGCCAAATTGAAAAGTATACTTTCGACATAAACGCAAGTGAAGAAAACATACTAAATCCACTTTTTCCGTATACAATTTTCGAATAAATGTTTCGGTCTGCTCAATATCTTCGGTGGTTCTTCATGGTTTCGGGTACGGGCAATACGTATAGGACATTTATTTCATTCTAGAATCGTTTTTGTTTCACTATAAACAATTTAATTCTTATCATTATGATTGTGTCGAAAAAGTGCATTTTGTAAAAAAAAAGTTTGAAATAAAAGATGTTTCTTTTTTAATTGGCAATAAAAAATGTCTCTCATTTTTTTGCTAGCTCCATTAGTAATGGCGATATGATCAAGGAACCTTTTCATGAGAAATACGGAACGATGAGTGAAAGGGACTAAACGATGAGTGACAGGTGATGCGATTAATTTTCGTCGCTCATATCTTCATTACTAATGGAGCTAGTAAAAAAATTAAACATCTTTTATTGAAAATTTCTATCTATGAAATGCACTCTGTCGTCCCAATTGTTATTTGAAAAATTTAATTGTAAGAAAGTGCTTTGGTGTATGGACTACTTGCTTGAGGTAAAATCACAATTATTTTTCGTACCTCAAATCTGCGATTCCTGCACCGTACAACAATCGAACAGCCTGGTTGGACAAAGTCATATCAATGCTCTTAGAAACAATACAATGCACCGCGCAGCGCTAGAGCCGTAACGCAACGGGACGTTCCGACCTGCTCCACTAAAATCGTCATAACTCGGTCAATTTTTGGAATTTTTACAAAATCTTTTAACCCCATCAAAGTTAAGACTCTGCGCAATAAGAAAAAAAAATAACCCGAAAATCGATTTTTTGTAATTCCAAGGTTATGCATACCCCTTAACTGTTAACGCAACGACGAGCAACCGGCAAACGTCACATGTGTCGTTAAACGCACGCCGCCCGTGCGTGCACATGCATATGTATGTGGGATGCGTAACGTCGACGCGTGCGGAGGCTTGCCGAGGACTCGCAACGAAGTCCTCGCAAGTGGTGGGTCGAGCGAGGGTCGAGGGTGCACCAGGCGCGTCTGCTGGTGGCAAGAGGGTAGATAAGCATCGAGAGTCATCTGGCGCGGGGTGGGCGCGATTGCTCATCATTAAAACTTTTCGTGTATGATATTTATGTGCCGGTACGTGGGGGGGCACGAGCGTTGCGGTGCGGTCAGAGGCCTGCAGAGGTACGAGCCAACGGTGACGCTCCGATGATTCGCTCATTGAATTAATTGGACGAGCCGTGCCTGCGAACCCCTCGCGGGGTGGGATCGGAAAGATAGGACGTGCAGGATCATCGGAAGGATATAGAAAGCAATTGGATTTAGCCTCTGCCCCGTACGTATCAGTCCGATGAGTGTTACTTTCATTAATATGATTTTTTGTTTAATGCAACGCTAATGACTCGACGGTAACGAGGGTTTTGATGCAACATGTGTTTGCTTCCAGACATGTGGGTAATTTGCAATTGCCTGCTACCGGTGGAGTGCACGTTCGATTAAACTTGGAAAATGATTACTGCTTGCACCTCGCAACTCTCCAATTACCATTCGAAAATGAAGAGAGATTGGAGGATGAACTAATGGAGCTTAATCTACAGCGAGATTCTTCAGCATCGAGGTCATCTCGAAAACTGAAAATTCACGAAGTAATTTCGTGTTAACCGGGCACAAGGTTGAGGCCTAAACAACATGTCGATTTATACACGAAATTAACGGGTAACCAGTTGCAACAGTCAAGAACAGCTCATTTTTGGAATTTTTAAAAATACATTTCTACGAAAATTAGGTATTTGAAAATATATCGTCTAAAGAACACTGTAATTTTTTTGTGTAAAAATATTTAATTATCATCGATTTACAGTCGACGTCCGGGAAGCGCCCCTCGAAAACGTCTATGGCGGTGAGAAATGCTCTTCTGAACTAGGTTATCCAATATAAAAAATCAAACAGATTTCGTGAGTAGGGGAGGGGGACCCAGAGTGGGCACTCTAAGGGAAATAAAAAAAGCAGTTATAAAAGGTCATATTCAAACAATTTTTTTGCTATCGGGTGCAACATTTATCGTAGATTAATATAACATTCACACGGTGATAAAACTAGAATATGGGGTATGTATCAAGGGGAAAGAACCCTGTACAGATGGAAGTTAAAAAAAATTACATTCACACATTTTCGGTAAATCTTAAAAACACAAATAATGAAACCAATTTCAGAACTTTAAGAAATGCCCGCTTTGCCCAGGGGGGTAGCTTAAAGCGGGCACGGCTTCTGGGCAAAGCGGGCACGTAGAGGGTAAAGCGAGCACCCTGTATTTTTTTCCTGAGATTAGGCATAAATAAGAAGAAAAAAGGGAATCGTAGGGGGAAAAACTATGAATATACCCATATATTTTATTGCAGACAAATCATTATTATTATCATGAACGAACAAAAACTTAACTTTATTGAACTAAAGTCACATAGTCATCTTCTATCTTCTATTATCATGTTAATTTCACATAATCATCTGTCATTAGAGCATAGCGGGCACGTGCTCGATTCCCTACAATAAAGATAAATGAATAGGGAAATTATTAAAATAAAGTATCAACTTCAATTCACATAGCCATCTTTTATACTGGGCAAAGCGGGCACGTGTTCGCTTTGCCCTGCCCGCTTTGCCCTTTTGCGCCACTTGACGTTTTCATCAAACCTGACCAACAAATGATTGGAATACATTTAAGTAAATATGAATAAAACAAAGTGAAATAGGCATAAAACACAAGTCACATTTTAGTGTTAATCCATTTAACTCACAAGTAGACCAAACACGATGTACATACTTTGCTTTTTATTTTCAAAACCCGTGGAATTCTGTTATTTTTGCCACCCCAGCTGGGTGCAATGTCCCCGCGTCACGAAACCGCGGTAAGTTTTAAAACGTTAGTCCTCCCCTACATTATTTTATCCTATGATTAATCGCAGGAATTTCGGAGATATCAATTCTTTTAAAATTGCGCGTGTTCAAAGTGAGAGTCGGAAAAAATCCTTCGATCAAATACTATATTTTTGCGACCAGAAAAAGGCCTAAAAATTTCAGAAATTTCAGAATCGATGCAGTTATTTTTTTAATATTTCGCTCACCAACTTTGCAAACGTAGGGGAAAGGTGTACGAGATGATCCCCTCAAGGGAGAATGCTCGTAATTTCAAAGATAGTCAACATAATTACGATCTGAAAGCGTTTACGGCTGGCATATTTATCCATCTTACAATTGGCATATTCAAAATATTCAATTCATTAGGGTTTTGATAAAAAGATTGTTTTTAAACCTTACATGAGGGTCATCTTGGACACCCCGGTGTTCAAGATCATCCCTAGAGTATTGACGAGATGATCCACGGATCATCTTGCCCCTATTTCAGGATTTTTTTTTATTGTGGAGAAATTAGGTAAATATAAATAAACATTTACTCGAGTTTAAAACACCTATATACACATCAATCATAGGTATACAACGTAAACTGAACTTACAAGTTACATTACCTTTATATTACAAGTTTTATCTCACCCAACTAGAATTGACCTAAACCAGTCTTCTACAGCCAGTATTAAATCAGTTAGGTATATAAATTATTATTTGTGAGATCAATTACACATCAATAGTATAGTTTGAACATAAATAGACAATCTTTTTATATAATTAAGACAACAAACTAGGGACCATCTTGTACACCTAGAAGCGAATCATCTTGCCTCAAACTCAAATTTTTCATTCATTGCTCGGTAACATAACCTATAAGTATTCCACTGTTACCACGCCAACCAAAACCCAAATTGAGCATATTACAAAGCCACAAACGCAACAATTGTTGCAACCAACAATATACAATAGAAGTTACCTAAGCTTAAAATCAACCTTACCTTAGATCAACAGCACACAATTTTTATTTTTTCCCTTAAAAACAAGTGCGTTGCTCACACCGCCATCATGAATTGACTAACGCCAACGGGCGGGGGTGGGGACGGGTGCTATGTTTTACCGAAGAATACCACTAGATAGCGTTAAAAGTTTCGTAGCAAGTATAAAAAAAAAAACATCTTACCTAATGGGATAAAATCGAACACCTTTCCCCTACTTTCGAGAAAAAATAGCTTAAGGGGCCTTCTCACTTTAGACGCTAAAGAAGGTTATTTTCATGATTAAAAAAAAATAGGTTTATATTATAGATATTGACTTAAAAGTTTTTACACTTAATAAATACATCGAAAGAAAAAATTATCTATTTATGTAACCCAAACGAACTTTAAACGCGTTTTTCTCGAAACAACGTTTTTCGACGGCTTGTTGATAAAATCTACGAAACTACTGAACTGATCCTTCTGAAATTTTAACCACATCTTCTTTACAACTATAGCTATAGCGCATATGAAGGATTTTTTTAAATTTTGATATTTACCAATTTACAAGTGGAGACATCTAAAATAAAAAATAAAAAATGTACTTTTAGCATAATAAATAAACTTTCTTATGACATGATGCTTTTTTTAAATTTTGACGATAACGAGAATGGCAAGCTATAGACAAAAACTTTGATTTTCGACCAGCTTTATTCATTTCTTATCAACAAATGGATAAACATATTTGAAAAAATAATTTGTTCATGATATAGGAGTGGTTACAAACTACGCTCCGTCTGACATGAGTTTGAATTCAATTGGACTAATAGATTTCTAAATACGACACAAACCATTTTTAAAAAAAGCAGTTTCGAGAAAAACGAAAAAAGGGTAAATCTTACCCTTTACAAAAATCGTCATAACTCGGTCAATTTGTACAATTTTCCCAAATTCTTCGTCTCAAATTAAACTTAAGCCTCCAGGCTTCAAAATCATACGTGGCGAAAAAATTGTGTTTTCAAAATTTCAAACCTACGCAGTCCCCTCAAATCAAATCTTCTCCGATCGTTGTCCATTCGAACGTCTGCCCCCGTTCTCCGCCCGGGCACTCGTGATGTAATCTCGCCTACCTGTCGTTCACCTTCCGGTCTTTTGACGGCGTTCTACCATCGTAGAAAAAAAATCCAAATAAATACAATCGTCCCGCTGTGAATATGAAAAGAAAATATAGTCGAAAGTATTTCTACAGTGACACATTCCCGCGTAAACATGTGGACACGTACATACAAAAGACTAGTACGCCAAACGGGGCAATATCCCGGGCTACTTTTTTTTTATTGTCGTTCCAGCTCACGATCTTCATTTTTTTCCTTGTCTGCCACGATAGATCATCCTGTTGTGGGATCTCTATTGACCATCAGTTCCTCGTCATTTTATTCTTTACGGCCTCAACGCCTACAATAATCTCGTTACGATTCAAATGGCGTTCGGCAGGCCTACCATAAGCGTCCTCCAAGATGCCCGGGGAGCCATTCGACAGGACTCTTGACAATGCAAGGTGCTTTTGTGTCCCTTTTTTCCCGTCCAGGAATCCATCTTACCGTAGACATTTTTCGCTTATTTAGATATATATATATATATATAAGCGAAAAATAGGTTGAAAAAATCGAATTTTTTGAACTACCATAATATATATATATATATACACACATATTAGGGTGGTTCAAAAAATTCAATTTTTTTTCTCAACGGAAAATTGAAGTATGTTAAGAATTTTTATGTGTAAATTAATGTGTAAATTTTGCGAAACTTTCCTTTTCTTAACATACTTCAATTTTCCGTTGAGAAAAAAAATCGAATTTTTCAACCACCGTAATATGTATATATATATATATATATATATATATATATATATATATATATATATATATATATATATACATATTAGGGTGGTTGAAGTATGTTAAGAAAAAGAAAGTTTCGCAAAATTTGAGGGTTCTAAACAATTTTTTAGTTCGGGCTCAAACGCCTTTTTCATGTTTTTTTTTCATGATTATCGGAGTATTAATTTTATTTTATCTCGATGCAGAAAATGTTAGTGCGTGATCCAATGTAAGTCTTGATTTAATTTTTTCTGTAACAATACACAATTGTTATGTAAATATATTTTTTTACTATAAACAATTTGCAGTTTAAGAATCAATATATGTAATTCGCTTGTGAAAATGATATCAACCACTTGATGAACAAGAACACGGTGTTTACATCACTGAACGTCTAACAAGTATGCGTGTTTTTTTGGAGTAATATGTTGTTTTGGAGTAAGAAAACAAAGTCATACGGATTCGAGAGTTACAAACCGCGGCGCCGTTGACGCTACTGCACCTTTGTTTCTCTGACTGTCGGTGAGTTATTTTCGCGATTTATTTGACTATTTCCAGTAGTTGCTGTATTGAGGTACGTCACAGTACACACAAAAATAAAAATGTAAAAAAGTTTATTCGAACGATTCGAGCTCCCGTGCAGTTTTTTTTACTTGAATTCTTCACTTTGGGACTTCAATCAAGATTATAATGAGTGCTTGATTACTTTAAAAAACATGCAAGTTGTGAATGATATAGCTGAGCGAACCGTTTCTTTGATGAAAGATTTCAACGGTTCGATTACGAAAAACGAAGACCAAAATAATATCTGGTGCTAGTTGTGAGCGAGCACAGAAAAACCCATACTTTTTGCGAGAAGGGAAATTATTGTTCGGATCGATCTTCGGAGTAATTGTGTAAGTTTTTCAACAATCGCATACTGTGGTTCAGAATACATATTTTTTTAACACCGTTTGGAATTATTATTTTTATAAAACTAATTGAAATGAAAACGACCTGTTTATGTTAACTTAGAAAATGCTACAGAGCATAAAAAGTTTTGGGAAAATTATATTATTATGATGTCTATTGGCGGGGAAAAAAAATTGACGAAAAATCGAAAGAAAAAAATTAAAATTCGTTTGAGCACTATCTAAAAAAATGTTTAGACCTCTCAAATTTTGTATGAATTACTTTTTCATAACGTAGTAATATTTTCCGTTGAGTACCGCTAAAAAATATTTTTTTTTAACCACCCTGATATATATATATATATATATATATATATATATATATATATATATATATATATATATGGGGCATTTCACGCCAAATCAACCACTTTTAGGCATTACTCCTTTTGATTTGGCTGAAATTTGAATATTTTATTGTTTCCTTCTAAAAATAACTGCGATTTTTTTTCAATGTATTTTTACAAAATCGGAAATATGGAGTGAATTTTTGAAAATATCAACGTTTTTTTTTAATGTTCATACCTTTCAAAAAAATTGACGCAATAATATCTTTTTTAAATAATTTTTGATAACTTAACATTTGTTACATTTTTTTCTTAGAGCCCGCTTCTTAACAAAAAAATTAAAAGAAAAATATCTCACCGCGTCCATTTTTTGGAAAGTTGTGAGTATGTAAAGCAACAAAAAAAAGTCAATGTTATCTAAAATTCAATCGATATTTCCGATTATGTGAAAAAAATCGAAAACAATCACACAAGCGTTTTCAGAAGAAAACAATAACATATTTAAATTTGAGCCAAATCGAAAAGGATCGGGTCGAAAAATGGTCGATTTGTCGTGGAATGCCCCATATATGTGTATTTACGAGAAAAAAAGACATGATTTTTTCTTCCTCTTTCATTATTCTTTCGGGACTCGCTGTATTCGATACCTCAAGAGTTCGAGAATATTTGGCCCGTGTCGGAAAAACAACGACGTTGTCCCGATCGCCTACACATTGCAAGACAAATATCCTACAAGATCTCGTGGTATTCGTTATTAGCAATCGAAACGTATTTTTTTTTTCGTCGTCAAAAAATACTACGGATTTCAAATGGAATCGAAGCAAAGTCTCGACACGTGGGAATTATGGGACAACGTTCTTGAACTGTGTAACCGATTATTATGAAAAATAACGTTACCAGGGCGGCTGAAATTTTCGCGGTTCGAGGCAGCGCTGAAAACATGTTTCGAAATTTAAAGCCTCGGGGTCTCTACTCGTCTATGCAAATAAATGCAAAATAAAGGCCTTCGAAATGAATGAGTAAATACTCTGAAAGAATTATTGTCGAAAAAATGTAAGGGAGGACACCACTGTGAAAATCAAAATAAAATAAAAATGACATAAGAAATCTGTTTTCTGGAAAATAATAATAATCGAATAAATATAATAAATTAACACTCAGGAGTTCGATCACGATCTCTGGATCTCTAAGGAGAAAAATAATAATAAATAAACAGAGTAATAAAATAAAATCTAATCAATGGATAGAACTGGGGGCAACTCTTTTCACCAGTGGAAAACAAACATTCAGTTCCATTAATTCAATTTAGCTTCATTGACTGAACAAACAGACTAAATAGATATTCAAGGGAGGGGATCACAGTAACGGAAATAGGCCGTTTTTTCGATTTTTTGGCTTTTAGATGATTTATTTGGAATCTGGAAGAACGGTATGTTCTTGAGCTAACATTGGACTAATTCCGTGTAAATTTTTATTTCAAAAAAATTAACCACGTTATTGAGGTATAATAAAAGAATCGCTAACTTGATAATGGTTGGTCTGAAAAATAAAAATAAGTTCTATAATCTATATAAATGCAGTACTCGTCGCACGTGGTCGTTTTTCGAAAAAAGTCCACAAAACGGCAGGCGTTAAGGGGTCTTCTCACTTCAGATGCTAAAAAGGGTATTTTCATGAATGTTTTTGACAGGTTTATATTATTGGTATTGATGCAAAAGTTGCTCCATTTAATAAATAAACTTTCGAAATACATTTAAAAAAATTTATTATGTATTTATGCAACCCAAACAAAGTTCAAACGCGGTTTTCTCGATTCAACGTTTTTCGTCGTCTTGTTGATAAAATCTTTGAAACTACTGAACCGATCCTTATGAAATTTTAACCACATACTCTTCACAACTATATCTATAGCGCATATCAAGGATTTTTTAAAATTCTTATATTTACTATTTATTTTGCCAAAAACGGTGAAAAAATACGTTTTATTTTTGTTTTTTTTTTCAAAAATGACCGGCATTTTGTTATTTTTGCATGTATCGAAAATCGTATGATATGCACTATAGCCATTAACATACTGAATCTAAAACCGCTTGATTTTTTTGTTTCGGATGATCCATCTCCGAGATTTCATCAACAGCGCATACCTACAATTTTTTGAGGACATTTTTTTAACTACCATTTTCTTCTATAAATAATGTCTTAAATAAATAAATAAAAATTTTGTATGTAGTTTGAAAGTGTATTTATGGAGTGTAACAACATTTATATCTAATCTATAGCATAAACCTATAAAAAAATTCATGAAAATAGCCTTTTTTAGCGTCTAGTGAGAAGACCCCTTAAAAAGTGTAATTTCGGCGAAATGTTTAGCTATATTCGGGGGCTTAATAATTTGATACACGTTTTACATACTGTATTTTCATGTCGACGCTTCATCAATCAGTCCCATGATTCTTGTCATTTAAGGCGTTACCCCCACTTGTAGCGCAAAAAAAAGGCCTTGCTCATGAATTTTTTAAAAGAAAACTACAAAACTTTTTTAATCGATCAATATACCATCTTAAAGAACACATCTTGAAGAACTTTCAGTAATTTTTTTATTGAAAAATATTACATTGTTTAGTGGAAAATGGCCGTCAATGAAATAATGTTTTTTACATACACGGTTTGCGGTGACCAACATTGCGGCGAAGTGGATCATCTGAAGAAAAAAATGCGGATGCATTTAGTCAAATATAAGTATAAACTCGTCTTTAATCGAAGGATTTTAAAAAATATTCATTTTTCGAAAAAATGGCGGACAGTCAAAGTTAATGGTTCGATTTTAACGAAAAAAACGGCCGTTTTTTGGCTATAAAACGGCCATTTTTTTCGAAAAAAAAAAATCGCAGTCAAGTTTGTTCGGATCGACTTGAAATTTTCAGGACATATTGTCAGATACTTATACTTTAAAAAAATGCAATAAAAAAAATCGATTTTTTCAAAATCGCAAGTGGGGATAACTCCTTAATTCCTTAATGTACTATTATTTTCGTTGATATGATATAGTTCTGTTTACAAAATTTTAGAATTTTGAATTTCCAGAAGTATTGAGTACTAGCTAATAAATTCGGAATGTTGAGCATTCTGATCATTCAAAGTTCGGAATTTCAATCGGACCCAAAAAATACTAAACAAAAAAAACCCTACGTGCGATGATAGCTAAGGAAATTACGGAAGTTTTGGTCTTTTAAAATTGAAAATCGGGCAATTATAGCTAGAGCTATGATTCCGGCCAGGTCGACAAAAGTCGTTTCGAGAAAAACGCGATTGAAAGCTTTACTATACGTGTATCATTGCGCTACCTGCTCTCAGTAAATCGTAACTTGGCAAATTTTCAATATTTCGACTTCAATTTTTTTTCACATATTCTTGACTATGTATATTTTGATGCAAGAAAAATCGATTTTTTTCACTCGTCAGAGTGGTGTCCCCCATTTAGAGATTTTATCAGAAAAAAACTATTTTTTCCTCTCGAAATACACGAAAGATCGAATCGACCCGTGGCGTAATAATTTTCGCCAGGGTATATATTTGTTTTTCGTAGATGTGGAAAAAATAAAAAAAATTAGACGATTTCAACGGCTACGATATTGCGATCAACGGGGGCGACCCAAAACCGTTCGTGCATTTCGAACGCGGGGGGAACTACGCTGAATTTGTATGGTGAATTAATTCGGTGGGGTCTGCCGTGTTGCAAGCCGGGAAATGAATGAAAAAAAAAAAAAATAAACGTTCTCTGGCTCATCGCGCGTGCCTCGGTATGTCGCGTGTGTGTCTCTATTTCTCGTGCCATCTGACTCCGATGCCGGTGTCGTGTCGTATATGCGCAGGGGTAAAAAGTGTACACGCGTATCCATGAACGATACGGGCTAACGGGGTGATGGGTGCACGATTAATTTGTGAAAATGGAGAAAAAAAACCTGCAGCCGTTCGGAATTAAACTACACTCGTCACATACAAATGTCTATATACAGGGTGACATTTATGAGGTTTATTACTTAAATTGTTTTTATATAAATTTCATAATATTTTTATAAAAGTTAATTGAATAATAAAAATATTACTTAAATTGGTCTGCCGCGGCGATTTTGTTGACCGAGAAAAATATCATTTGCAATAACGTTCCAAGTCCTGGCCGAAAAAAATACATCGTATTTTTTGTTTCTAGTGATACGTGCCAAAAATGGAGCATTCTGTAAAAAAAATCCATTTTTAGTTCGGCAGAATGAAGATAATTGATTTGCTAATACCAAACACTCCTAATAAAACGTTTTTTAGATGGAATTAAATTCCATTCATTGACTTTAAAATGCATCTTTGATGATTTTTTCTCGATGACGGTCGCACGAAAAAAAAACGTTTTTCAGGAGTGATTCGTAGTCAGAATTTAATTACTCGCATTCTGCTGTACTCAAAATGGAAGTTTCAGTTTTTTTCCAGAATGCTCATTTTTGACAACTACTACTGGTCACAAAAATTAGCTATATTTTTTCGAATTTTTTTTCTTGCTCTCAAAATCCCCGCACAAGACCCTTGAAGAAAACATAGCCACCGTTCAATTGTCACCCCCTGTATGTGAAGCTCGAAAAAATCGGTTTCGAAGGGTTCTATTTTAAACACGTTATTTCATAAAAAATATTAATTACTGCTGGAAATACCACGTTCATTACCCGTCTTGGAGTTCCATTTCATTTATTTTTCGCTATGTCACGATCATCTTTAGGTTTCTGATAGGCCATGGGGTTATATTTTCGAAGACGTGAAGGAGCTTTACAAATAAAGGTTTTTATTTGAAAAAGTTGAGTTGATCTTCAAATCTGTTCGAAGGATACACTCGAAAAGTTGAGGCAACCAAAGGGTAGATTTTGATAGGGCCTTTAAACTTGTTGCACCAATTTTTTATGGAAAATCGATATTTTTGGGAACCTTCGAGTGTCTATGTCTACCGATGCACCCGATATATATATATATATATATATATATATATATATATATGACGCAGCATATTGGCATCATTAAATAAATTGACTCGAACTGACCATCTTCTTGTCAGCGTGACGTCGTTTTGTCACGGATGACGAATCCTCATTTCCCCAGAATATATATATATATATATATATATATATATATATATATATATATATATATATCACTTTCCCAATTAAATAATTGTGCAATCGATTTAAACAAGCGGATAGACATAGAAAAACCTTCAAATAAAGTGAATCAAGAGGCGTACTCAAGATACTACGAAGTTTTTATTCCCTATAAGGTTTTATCAAGGCGTAGTCGTCAATTCGCGAGTATCAGCAGGATCAATAACGCCCAATAAGGGGGAGATACCTTTAGGCGAGGAGAAAGTTTCAGATTTCTATGAATTATTTTTGAAGGGAAGATTTATGTACTATTTTCAAGACTTTGGGTATATTTTATTACTACTATTGGCTGTTACAACGTATTTTTTTATTAATTTTTAAAAATGGTGGGCGTCTGGCACGATCTTTTAAACGGGTTGCGGTAAATGTTGTCAGACGGCGTGACATGTCGCGTCGGCAGGATTAATCTGACAAAAAAATCAATGACACTTTTTCTTTCATTAACACTCATACGCAGAATATGAACCAAGAAAAATTGAGAAATCTTGAAAATCGATGAAATGGTAGATTTTGATTTTCGATATGGGCCAAAATCCTTGATTTGGGTTGCGGTTGTTCGATATGTTTATTAAATTATATTGAATACTCCGATCAAATAATTAAATTGAAGAAGCGATTAAATTATTGAATTAAATAAAATCCCCAAATAAACTAATTAAATATACGCCTCAATGAAATTATAAAATTAAATTAACTCCCCTCTCCCCAAAATAATTAAATTCAAGCCCCAATAAAATCATTGAATTAAATCGGATGCCTAAATAAATAATTTTAAGAATGCACGAGCCCAATATTATTTCCATCCTGGCACATGTGTATCTTGCACTTCGAAAGAAATTTGAAAATATCTCCGAATTGCTCTGTGGTGTTGATTTTTGAAAAAAAAATCGGTACTTATTTTTCCAGCTGGATGTTCACTCGATCTTTGCGCTTCATTCTTTTTTTCAACTCAATACGCGTGTTAGGCGGGAAAAAAGTTTTATTAATTGACGGGAGAGAGCGTCGCGCGTATGGCGCCGTCGCAAGTTAATTTTCGAAGCGCTGATAAAATTGCAGCCGATCGACCTCACCGCCTTATCAGATCCTAAGCGCTTACCCATATGCCACGCATTCTCGTGAGGGTGCGTGCCTCATATATGTGCGGGTACGTGCGTGTCAATTTGTTTCAGCGTAGCTCGAGTCTGTGAGACACCACGTGCTTTGAAAGCTGCGGAGAGATGCGGAGCACGATGCTGCGTACTTCTTATTATCGTGATCTACAAATATATACAAATATATACATATATATCTTCACTTACAGAGTTATATGAAAGGATCTATAAATGTCCATCAATGGCCGAATGTACTAAGCACAATCATTATTTTAACGTTTAAATTCTCTTTCGATGTGAAAAAATGCTATGAGGTAAAATTACAATGTAAGCTTCTTTTTCTCTTGCTAAACGTTTTTTTTCTATCGTTAACATGTACGTGGGCTAATATATGTTAAAGCAAACAGTTACTTTTATATATAACTATGCATTTGCTTGTGTTACAATTTTTTATTTCTAATTATTTTAATTAAAATATATATTTATATTTTTACATTTTATATATAATAACTTGAATGTATAAAATATAAAAAATGTAAACGTTAATTAAAATAACTAGAAAATGAAAAAATGTAAAATGAAAGAAAAAATATATTTTTATATTCAACTCTGCATTTACTTTTGTATTAGTTTTTTTTAATTTTCTTATTATTTGTATTCAAATTTATATATGTATTTATGTATTCTTTATTCCTCATTATACAACGCTTTGCGTTTTTTATAGCCGACTTACAATTAAAATTTATGTGTATACATATATATATATATACATATATATATATATATATATAATATACAGGGTGTCCCAAAAGTGAAGTCCAAGAGATAAAACTAGATACCTCGTAATACCTATCCGACTCAGCCCGATGCATCTACGATCTTTTCTACTTTTCGTGAAAAAATCAAGTTATTATATTTCTTATATTTTATTATTTTTCTCTTTTGTGTTTGTACTTTCCTCGCATTTTTTCTTTACTCGTCCTATTGCTATGAAGTGCATTGTTAAGCTATAAATAAATGATCCCCTCAACACTCACGTTGATGCTTTATATTTTGATCAAAAGTTCAAAAAATAGGTTTGATCAGTCATTCAAGTTTGGATCATAAAAAAAATACTTTTGGTAGTCTAAACGACTCCCAATTTCTTTCAAAAACTTCAACGAGGAAAATGCATACACGAAAGAGATAAGAGTAAAATGCTACAGGAAAAGTCGAGAAATATTCAACAAAATGCTTTTTTCTCAAAAAACTAAAACAGTACGTAGAACATACGTGGTGGTGATTCGGACAGGTATCGATACGAGGCATCTGAATTTTCCTTTTGGACGGTACTTTTCCAGTCAACTTCGAGATCCCAATTTATTTAAATAACAATAGAGGAAATTAGACAGCTTCTTTATCTTCGACTATTCAATTCGACTATTAGGAAGAATTCTTTTATTTGTATTATTTTTAACGTTTAATTTATATATATATATATATATATATATATATATATATAAATGTTGAATATTATAATGAAAATAAATGTTCTTTATTGAATGTTCTTTACAAAAGAATTTAATTTTATTCGAAACAATTCTTCTATTTTTATTATGTTAGTGAACATATATATATATATATATATATATATATATATATATATATATATATATATATATATATATATATATATATATATATATATATGTACATACAAATACATTAAACGTTCGATTACATGACGTTTGGTAGAAGGGCAAGAAGAATTCCGTATCTCCCACGTGTGGCTATCAAATGTCAGACAAATGGCCAAGAATGCCGTGCTATCAAACGATCTGACAAAAAGAGAAACTCTCCCTTCTTTCTCCCTCTCGCTTTTTCTCTATCCAGTTATTCTTTTCGCTCCTCTCGCACCCATCTCTCTCTCTCTCCCTCTCGCTCTCTCTCTCCCTCTCTCTCTCTCTCTCTCTCTCTCTCTCTCTCTCTCTCTCTCTCTCTCTCTCTCTCTCTCTCTCTCTCTCTCCGCCCTCTCCCTTTGCCACGCTCCGAGTACGATTATTCTGTGTCTTCGTGGAAGATAAACGGCGAGGAAAATAAAATGATGAAATAAAAAAAGGAAAAAAAAATAGAAAGGAAGAGCTGAAGAGGAGATGTCTTAAGACAGGTAGCAGACACAAAGGGAACCGGACACTCTCCTCTATAAAATGCCCGGCCATTTCGTTGCCCGTTTGGCCCTTTGGTGGCCCTTCGGCCTCGCCTCCACCTCCGATAGCATAGTCGAAAGACAAAGATGGTGAAAAGATTGTCCATGGAAATACGTATTAAGGTAAAACCGACCGTGAATGAGAGGGCAGGGTCCCTAGGGTATTTTCAATGTAGAATAGAATGAGATGCGTCGTTTTCGATGTTACCAAAATTTCTAGATACACATGCACACATAAATATGTATACATGGGCCATTTCTTGTTGACGAAATCTACGCGCGATCTTCAGGTGCTAGTAGTTCGTATCATTACTTTTTTTTCGATTTTTCGTTTATTATCTCTTGTTTGATGTTAGCGTCAATGATTGTTGAATAAAAGTGGGAAAAACGATGTTTGGTCTTGTAGAACCGGAAGGACGCGAGTGATCCAGTTAGCATGGAACGCCTCGTGTAGGAGACAAAGGGAGGAGATGAAAAAAAGATGAAAAGTGAAAGCGCTCGAGAGAGGGTGGATGGATACTCGAACGTCTTTACAGGTGCACCCCAAAAGTGCCCACGAATTATCCACCATAATTATACGCCACGATCTCCGGCAGGTATTATTCAACCTGCTGAAATCTCGGATATCATGGGTCTCCGATCTGCGCTTCTCCCTCGACTATTATGAGGTTATTTCTTCTAAGGCGGGAACCTGAATTAGAAGGCCCAAAAAAGCGTTTTTTCGGAATTTTTTTCGAAGGGAAAAACAAGTGAGGTCAGTAAACATTGAGGTATCTTTTCATGTATATTTGAAGTGTATAAAAAAATCGACATGAAACAATAAATGGCTGCAGATTTATCAGCCTATTTCATGTGCGTGTTGCCACTGCAGTTCCCAATCGGCGGCAAAGATGCAGCTCGTAATTCTCGATTGAACCCAATAAACCAATAGAAATTTTAATTGCAATTTATTTTTCTTCTGGCCGAATTAATAAAAAGTTGAAAAAATCGTGAAATCTCAACATTTCTCAGGTTTAAGGTAGTACCTCCACAGAAGAGTTGAATTAAGAAATCGTTGAAATTTGACATATACGTTATTTAATACATTATCCAAACATCTGTGCAATTTGAATAAGTTTGACCACCCCAAACCCGAGATATTTACACTTAAAGTTGGTTTGGTTTACACGTAACAAATGCGTTATGATGGGCAAACAGAGCATCATTAATTCTACCGTCAAAACTAAAATTAAGAAATTGTTAAAAAACGAGGATAAGCTACAGTAAGATATCACGAATAATGTGAAAAAAAATGAGAATGATTCACCATCTAATTTCCAAGATATAACCATGAGAAGCCTTCACAATTTTGGTGCAAAGCCTGGCAAAGCCTGGAAAAAAACAATTGGGGCAAAGCCTGGACAGTCCCGGCAAAAAGTTTACTGGCAATGGTCGATCAAAAACACAATACAAAATATATTTTACGGCAATAAATGATATCCATCGTATTATCTACTAGTACCGAGTCAATATTGCGTAGTTCTCAATTTTATTCATTACTAATTAAACCAATTATCAATCTTTTAAACATGAACATGGTATGTAAACTTTTGGTTGAGATTTTCGCAGAGGAACTACCTTAAAAAGAAATGTGTTAAAAAAAAACATACGAACGTGCTATAAAAATGATTTAAAAAGACCTTTTCAACGACTCTTTTAATTCACTTTGAAGAGATTTTCATACTGAAGAAAATAAAGTTTGGTTTAGTTTTTTTGCTATCATGCTCGCCAATTTGGAAAAATCGTGAAAATGAAAACAGGAAAAAACGCGCTTCAAAGTTTTCAATAGGAAGAAATATCAATATCAATTATCAATCGCTTCTCTGCTTTTGGCCTTGTATCTTCGAAATTTGTATCTTCTTACAATTGGCCTCTGCAACTTTGTAAATATATCCTTGCATAGTTTATTTATCGATTTAAGCAATAAACAAAGATTTTTCGGACCTTTTAATTCAGGCCTTAAGGACACCACTGTGACGGGCCGAAAAAGGTCGCTTTTCCGAATTTTGTTGTCTACTAGATTATTTTTTTGGGATTTGGAAAAAAGGTATGTTATTAACGAGCTGCATCTAGCTAGGTGGGTCAAAAAATGGCTTTTTCCAACAATATTTTTAATCAATAGTATCACCGATTGGCTAGATTCTCTGAAAACGTCATTGAAATATTCCTAAAATTGAATAAGCTACAGCTTTTAACAGGCAGCTGGGTGAGCGGTAGTAGCCATCATTCTTCAAACTTCAAGGGAACATCACAGTAACGGGTCAAAAAACGCTCATTTTCACGATATTTTTTTTTCGATGGTTAAAATACGCTAATCCCTCTGATTTTTTTTTATATCAAATCAAAGCACTCATGGAGAACAGAAAATAAATTTTTGAACGTTTATTTTTATTTTTTTTACAGTTTTTTTAACGGTTGCAAATGTCTTCGAAAAAGGGAGTCCTCATGGTGTACACAGTTGTGGCCGTAAATATTATCCGAAACAAAATTTGTACAAAGATTATTAATGAGTACGAAAGACAAAATGGCGACGGTTTGAAAAAGTATCGAGTTTAGCTTATTTTTTTCGACAGTTTTTGGTTAAAAAAAATTAAGGTTAAAAAAAAAGTTTTCCTCGCAAGATAAAGAATGGCGTGAAGAATGTTGAGAAGACATTTTGAGAAAAATGCATCCGTCCGCGCCAGGTCTGACGCCGCTCGTCGAATCCCTTTTTCTAAGAAAGCCCGTAGCAACCGGAATAAATCGAATTATGCCCTAAAAATTAAACACCATACTCATAGCCGCCTATACTATCGGATAATGCAAAAACAAAAAAACCGATTTTTTAAATATTTTATACTGTGATGATACCTTAAGGCGAGAAATCCCTTTAGAATTTTCAAAAAATCGATTTTTCTGACATATTTCGAAAGTATGATACCCAAAGAATATACTGATCAAAGGAAAACTCGAAATATTGAATATTTTCGGAGTTATCGCATATAGTCTAGAACGCGGGGATAGCATGCGGTCAGGTAGCGAGTCACATGTTGAAACTTTAAACGCGATTATCTCGAAACTACTTTTTCAAAAACTGCTCGTGTTGCAGCTCAAAAAGTTATCGACCAAATTGGATAAAATATTGGGAGGTTACTCTCAGTAATATTGTCGGAAGGATATACCTAAAGTTTGAAAGGTAGCGTGTGAATAAATCATTTTTTTGGGGTCAAATATGTCGAAAAAATGGTCGAAAATTCGAACTTTGGAGGAAAGGGGCTCTCAAATGTTCATTTTTTGCACTTTTTCATTTTTTTTAGGTATATCCTTCCCCTTAATATGTCAGTAAACGAATAACACTTATTAAATCTTTTTCAAATCAACAGAAAAAGAGTGACAACTGCAGCACTTTTCGATGTTGCGGAAAACAGGCGTCCAAGGACCCTTAACAACGCCACCATTTTGTTGGTCATCCCAAAAATTTTTTTTAACTTGACAGTTTTTTTAACTTGGCAGTTTTTTAAACTTGACAGTTATAATAAACTCATGTCCAAATTTGAAAATGATCCGATTATTTTATCCCCTCTAAAAAAATCCCCGAAAAATACCTATTTTTCACGCTCTTAAAGGGATATCTCGCCTTAAACGCGTTTTTCTCGAAACACTGTTTTCAAAGTCGGTGGACATAATATCTCGAGAACCACTTGATGGATTATTTCCAAATTTATAGGAAATACGATGAGAAACATTTGAAGGTCGTTGACGATCTCACTTTTTCAAAATCGATCTGAATTTTTTAATAATTACCTAAAAATGACGACTTTTTTCATAGATTTTGTATACTCGAGTTTCAATTCATCGCCACTTCATTAAAAGAAAAACAAATTTGAATGTCGACGATCGCCAACGACTCGTATTTATTGTTAACTCGAATTATCCGTTTCGTTTTCTGATTTTAGATGGACCGTTTAAGCTGGAGAGCGACCACCGCCAAAAGTCGCGAACAAATGTTATCATCTGCTGGCGGCCATGTATTTGTTGTTTTACTGTATTTTGTGGTGATTTTTTCGAAGGCTCTCAATATATGTACCGTTGTGTCAAAAAACTGCGTTTCTCCTTCACCAACCGTTTCCCAGACAACAATTTCGGAATTTGTCCATTTTTTCGGGCCTCTAGGTAGATGTAGCCCGTTAAAACCGTTTTTCACTATAATTGTCTCCACACTCGCGCGACACGAGATCATAAATGTTGACCCGTGAAATCGTTTTAAGTAGTGCAAATTTTTGTTTAAAAAATAATAAATGAACAACGTTATTGAGTTATAAAAGAGCCGCTGGATAAAAAATGTGGTCCGACGGCCGGATCGGTAACACGACAATGGTTGGTCTGGAAAATAAAAATAAAGAAGTTTTACAATCTATATAAATGTATATTTCCTTTAACGCAAACGTTTTTCGAAAAAAAACTTTCCACAAAATGGCGGGTGTTCAAAAAAAGTGTAATTTTGGCGAAATTCTTTCTTATATTCGGGGGATTAAAAAATACGAAATTAAAAAGAAGACTAGGTACAAGGATAGGCGTTTTTTGGTTTTTTAAAATTGAAAGTCGGACAATTATACCTACAGTTATTATTCCGGCCAGCTAAAGAAAAGTCGTTTCGAGAAAAACACGATTGAAAGTTTTGGCATACGTAAACTGTTGCGCTACCTGCTGTCACTTGGACAATTTTCAATATTTTACTTTGAATTTCTTCCACAATTTTCTGAATATGTATCCTTTGATTTAAAAAATCGATTTTCTTCACCCGTCACTGTGGTGTCCCGCCTTAAGGGGTCCGCGTAAGCTTCAAATTTCGAAAGTACGAATTGTTTATTGCATTGTCTTATCGCCTAGGGTTTTAAGTTCCATTTGTAACGAGGATTTTGTCAAAAATCCAAAAATCGTCCGAGTTATGACGAGTTTTGTGAAGGGTCGGGTCGCCCACTGCACCACGGCGAACCGCCCCGCTTCGACTCACCCTCTGTTCTTCTTCGTTTTTCTCGTATTTCAAGTCATATCTCGAAACCTTTCCGTCCGATTCACTCGAAATTCGGACAGACCGTAATTTAAAACCTTTTTTTCATACGTTTATCCATTTGTTAATAACAAATAATCAAAGTTGTTTTTTCAGTCGAAAATAAAACTTTTTTGTACAGCTTCACATTTCCGTAATTGTCAACATTTAAAAAATGTATCCAGCCATACGAAATTATTCTTATTATACTAGGGTACATTTTTTATCGATTCATGTCATATCACCCCAGTTGCCAGAACGACCTACGCCGATTGGCCACACATCAACGATGGCACTTTGTTTAAATAACAATATCATCATTGTTCCTCAATATTTTTAACTTAAAAAAACCCAACCTAGGCCAGACTATGTACCATTTATGTGTAAAATTCCGACCTCGTCCGCCCAATACTGACATCACAAAAAAATATCCAAAACCAACCTGTTTTTGGGCCTCGATTTCCATTCTCCATTCCATTATTATCGCATCCAAAAGGTTCATTCCCAGTCCCTACTCTACCAAAAATCAACCAAGGCAATTCGTCGCCGGAAAAAAAAAGCCCAATAAAGAAATAAAATAAAAAAGTAGCAGCCCCCGATGGAAAGTGGCAATAAAGAATTGCCAAAGACAATAAATATAAAATGATTACGTTGCGGTATCTCGTAAAGTTGCCCAAAAAAGGGAATCCTCAATGGAATCCTTTATTCTCCGGGCTCCCGATCCATATACGCCGCACACCGCGGTCATCCTACAATAATCGATTCGGAAGAAGAGGAAAAGGAGGAAAAAAAAACAGGTCGTAATCGCGCGCGAGAAGCGTTGCCCACTTACGCGCCTCGGATATGATCTTCGTTATATTCCTCGTTACTCTTCGGCGTGCGTATATAACCATCTCGCAAAACATTTGAGCGTTCCAAACCTCTACAGATATATACGTTAGCGCAGGTACACACACACAGACACACACACACACACACACATATATATATATATATATAAATATATATATATATATATATATATATATATATATATATATATATATATATATATATATATATATATATATATTACCGGTGGATATGGCCACCCACGGTGTCGAGGATTTTATCCGTGTGATCTTCCGCGTAGTGAGAGAAAGAGAAAGAAAGAGAGCGAGAGAGAGGGAGAGAGAGAGAGAAATAAAGTAAAAGAGTATGTGTTACGGCCAAACGGAACCTGTATGAAAGTACTTCTTGTGGCTGACGCCTCGCGTACGTCTTCTACTCGCGTTCTCGTCGCAGCATCCTCTTTTCCAGCAGCGAAAGCAGGAGCATGTTACGCCCGCTGCCACTTCTCAAGTTCCATATCCTGTTCGGTAACGCTAATGCATATCTGTATATGTATGCACAAGAGTATATACTGTATATAAACTTATACATATATACACGCACACACGCGTACACACACACGCATACGCACGCACGCACACACACACGCACACACACACATATACAGTGACGTGCAAAAGTTTCGGGCCAACCTTTTTCCTCAGTTATTCGATAAAAATGTTTAAAGCCTGAACCTCTCCATCATTTCAAATATTTGAGGAAGCTTATGATATGCATAACAGCGTGGTATATTATTTCGTTTGTATAGTGTATGGTTTGTGTACAGCGTCGAACGCGTTCGGTCAGTGTGCAAAAATATCGGGCCGCTGTCTCACCTTCTCCAGCCACACGATTTGTTTACGTTTTCTTCCGCGCTTTCTTTCGCGTTAGTCCGAAGCATAAAGAACCATTGAAAAATCAGTTCTATTTCGGCCGCAATGGCATGGCAACGAAGTATTGACTCTAGAGAGAAAACTAAACCATGTTGTGTTATTTTTAAAATGTATTGGTTTTTGTTTTCATACGCAATAGTATATGGCCCAATACTTTTGTACAGTCATTAAATAAAAACTGTTGGATAATTAATTGTTGTAAAGTGATACTACTGTTTATACGACATTTTTTTTTTAATCAAGCACCTCGACGCCAATTATAAGTGTCATCACTCGTTTGTATTTCCCGTACCATCGTATTTCTATGCAATATCCACGAAAAATAGGGTGGCCCGAAACTTTCGCACGCTACTGTATATTCTAGACGACGTGACCTATCACCCTCTTAAGGCTTTGCATCGACCTTCCTAACACCCAGTATATATATATATATATGTGTGTGTGTTCGAGGGCGTCCCGAATGTCTCACAAGAATATGCATAAGCCGCGTAAGTTAAATGTTGCGTGACATTTGGGACACCCTGTATATATATTCGCGATATATACGATGGTCGAGAAATTTTGCAACCACATCGCGGATTTTTCGACCATAAGCAACCATAAAAACAGAAAAACCGGAAAAATTACAATATGTTAAAAAAAATCTAACTCGTTGAGAGAGAAAAACCAACTTTTTTTGCTCGTTATTTTGATTTAAGCCCTGTATCTAGTTCCCGTCGTACAGTACTTTTTCGGAAACTACATTAATTTGCGGAGAGAAAAATAACCTTGTGGCAAAGGAATGAGAAGAGACATTTAAAAAAAAAGTTCATGTTAATCGAAGATAAATATCGTCCCTTTGAGCCTCTCTGATAAAAAATTGCTATAGACGTTAAAAAAAATTAGCGCCAATTTATCAAAGTCAAAAGTTGTGAAAAAATTAAACATACTCGAGATCAGCCTGTAGGCGAAGAAAAGTACTCGAAGATTAACTATTAAGGCGGTATTGTTGTATAGAAATTAGAAACAATAGTTTTTTCTGAAATTTTCTTATTCTTAGATTGGTCGATTGAGCTCAGATTTAGCATACACCTTCAGTAGACTAGCTCTCAACATTGGCAGGAAAATTGAGTGGAACGTTGTTTTTATATATATAAGTCGTAGAATGGCCAGTAAAAAAGGAAAAACTGATAATCAAAGTTTAGCATGCCGTCATTTTGTTAATTTCTTTGCTGAATTTGATGCCAAACATCACAACATTTATACAGATTAAGGGGATGGCAGGGGGTTTCAGCGTGAAAAAAAACACTTTTTTGCTTTTTTTTTCATCTATATGGATAGAGTAAATTCATTGAAACCTTTTGTACATTGTTAAGTGTCATTTCAAAAACATTCCGTGAAATTTGTACGCGAAAATATCCACAAACAAGCCGGTGCCGCGTTTTTTCGAAACCACTTTTTCAAAGTCCGTGTTCACTGCCATTTGAAAACTACATGACCAATTTATTTTAAACTTGATACATACTTTCTATATATAAAATGCCTCCCCCAACGGTTAGATTGAGATTTTTTTACATTGAGGGGGTTTTCCACATCCAAAATGGCGGAATTTTTCGTGAAAAATAGCACTTTTCACACAAAAGATACTTTGACTAAATTTTAATGGTACTTGATTTCAGATAATTTCTAGCTGAGATACAGTGAACACCGCAAATCGTGTTTTTCCAAAGGCGTTCTTGGAAAAGCTTTGCCACCGGCTTGTTTGTGGATATTTTCGCGGAATGTTCTTGAAATGACACTTGACAATGTACAAAAGGTTTCAATAAATGTACTCTATCAATATAGATGAAAAAATTCGCAAACAAGTGTTTTTTTTTCACGGTGAAACCCCTACCTTCCCCTTATGAATATGTTTTTTTCGGATTCATGCAACGTCCACCACACTGGTTGCCAATTGCCACAGGGCCTTTTTCGCGCACCGTTGTAAACAAGCGGATAGGATTATATATATATATATATATATATATATATATATATATATATATATATATATATATATATATATATATATATATATATATATATATATATATATATATATATATTCTCGAAGGATCAATAAACATGATTAAAAAAATTCAGAAAGAAAACTCCAACAGTTAGATTATTCTATCCCGATAACCACCCTAAAACAGCGCTCAAGACAACAATACTGCCTTAAGGAGGATGAAAAAGGCAAAAAAGTGTCTTCAAATCAAAAGATAATTTTTTTATTTTCGGTTATTGTCTTGAATAGTTTTTAGTGCCTTTTTTGTTCGAGATCTGTAGATCTTCACCCTGATCGGATGTTTTAAAAGTATGCTCACTTTTATCGGTATCGGTTTATTGCCCTATTTTTTTAAATTTCTTAACATTTTTTTTTCAACCCCGCACCATAGGCGATTTATCATTCATAGTCAAATAAAATATTTCCGCCTGGTCGGACGAGCAAAGGTGCACGCTGACCGATCCTACTTGAAAAAAGTTCGAGTCATTCTCACCGCGTTTCCGCCCTCGGAATTGAGAACGAAACATCAGGTAAGAGAATGGATCTCGTTGGCTTATCGATGTTTAGCATCCGCAGCCTCTGTTTTGCGATGTATTTCGATATACGTATTTTCGAAAATGAGCCAGCACGGCGAACGGTTGAAGAGGGTATAAGCGTGAAATGAGAAGGGCGGCATCGGGATATATCGTTTTGCTGTAGCGAGAAGAATTATCGTTGTGGAGTTCTTCAGGTACCTTACATATAGGACTCCTCAGCATAGAATAACTTCTGCCTTGACGTGGGATTTTTTTCGAGGAAAGACTCTGCAGCATCGATAGAAAACAAAATTCTTCGGGAGCGGTCACCCATCCAAGTATCGGTTCGGGTAAACGCTGCATGACGTGGGCGATCGTGAGCGCCACCATTGTGCATCCATCTCCGTCTGTCGTAGAAAAGGCAGTATCGAATTGAGATAAAAAGAAATGGACCAAGATCTGCATGAGAGTCTTGAACTCATTGCACGATTCCATAAGTTGCTGACTTTGGCAAGAAATGGCCCGTAGGTGTACAATAGTACGGATGCGTAATGGAACTTGCCATTGGTGGCTTTTTCGTCTCAGAACTCGTCGCAATGAGGATTCACGTTGGTGGTCCAAGCCCTTCGACGGACAAGATCTCTATCGCACCTGCGTGTATACATGAAGAGCTAGCGCGCGAGCAGACGCCTCGTAAAAATCAATAATTACGAGAAAACTTATACGAGCCGTCAGGAAGTCTCTCGATCGCCGGTACTTTCGAACTTCGAGTTCGAGAAAGCGCCGTGGAAACTGCCACGAGATCGCCCTTGGTTTCCACTTCTTCATCTTCTTCGTCTTCTTCACTCGTCCAATCTTCTTCTCTTAACGCCTCGTCACTCTTAACAATCGTCGTAAACCAGCCAACCTACAATCCTACTATCGGTTCACTCTCGGACGTTTTCTCGTTCTGCTATTTCTCAAGCGTATACGACATCGGACAACCGCGAGTCGTAAGGTGACGAGCTTGATCAGCTACGGAGACCAATATGCCAGAATTTGCACAATGGTGAGAGGCAGCCTCGTAAACGCCTTTGAAGAAGGAAGAAAGAGGCAAACGCACAAGAAGACTGGGCGAATGAGCAGTTAGCTACCGGTGATGACGCTCATTATCAAGCGTTCTCATCTTCGTGTCATCACCAAGCAAAGCCTCTTAAAGCAGCCTCTCCACTATTCTTTCCATCCCGGTCGTGTTGCATCTTGATCTTCCTCCAAATTGGTGACTTGAGTCTTCCAGCACTCATTTCTATTCCAATTTCATCCTGACGTCAACCTGCCGAATCAAGAAAGTCATGTCGAAATCTTTTCGGCCTAAACCTGTTCGCATCAACCCTGGAAGCAAGAGTGTAGCAAAATTTAGTCAAGAGATGAAGATAACGATGTTATGTGGCTTCCTGTTAGGGGAAACTACATTATATTGTCATCACAAGTGGAAAACCTTAAAAAACATGAACAGTCTTCGTGGGCCACCGTGATATATGTAACCCACACTAGCCCAAAGACCATTCTGTACCCCCTAATCCTACCGATTCGAGGAAAGATTGGAATGCAGAGGCAGCAACCTGGCCTGATCATTCCACGCAATGTTCCTGGGCATCCTAGAAGTTCCCAGCAATTAATCGCAGCCCTTCCACTGTTCCATGTGCGACCTTATTGCTTGGCATCCTGCATCAAATGGACAAGATGCAGCCAGCGCAGCAGATCGATAGGAGGCGAATGAGAGTGAACACACGTCGGTGAATGGCGTCAGTGAGTGGGTGCGCGTATTAGTTACGGTGTTCGATCGGCTCGTTCTCTTAGGAAAGAGTGACCGAAAAAGCTGGCTGGTTCGCGCCATGTGGTCTCTTCTTCTGCGGCCATAATGCCATTCGTTACCTCAACGTCGGCACACCCACGATACCATTGGTACTGCAGCATCAGGTATGTGTATGCACAAAATGGTAATAAACTCCGACTATATGGCTGTTGGAACACCTCGGAGAGACGTGTGACGAGAGATGTGTTTTCCTTGGACGTGTGTTACGCCGCGACGTAAATTGATGGCTAATTCCTTCGGCAAACCGTGAAACACCGAACACGCGCCACGACGGCTGCCATTGTTCGAGGGTGAAACACTACGGGCGTGTTCGCTAGGATTCAACCCCTCTCAGGTTAGGGAGCACGACAGACGGTCCACCACTATTTGCCTTCGGCGTAGAACGAATTCCATTAATGCGGTCTGCTTGTAATTATCGCGGCACAAGCCAGCGCATGCTACCCGTAGGTGCAGCGGCCATCTTCTTTTCGAATTGGCACTTGCGCCCTTCATAGAGAAAAGTGAGTGCCGGTTTTCGGTTTTTCGAAGATCGCGAACTTACCGGAGATTCAGAGTGACGAGCTTTGATTTGTGTTTAGGTTTGCTGTCGTACGGAAATTTGATGTCTGTGATGAAGAGACGAATCAGGAGGTTATCAGGTCAAGGTATTCTCAGGATCATTTAGATCTGGCAGTTGATTATAAACGTTATTGAATGTATCACCTTACCCGAGCAGAAATATTGTCAGGCTGGCCTGACATTTGATCCGGGCCTGATCACGCTGTAGTACGGCAGCCTTATTTACAGTGTGCCTTGATTTTACTGATCCGGCCGATTTCAGGCGATAGTCAGGCAACTGGATTTACGGTTACCTCCATTCGCCTGATCCGGCCAGTTTCAGCCGATAGTCAGGCAAACGGATTTACGGCTTGCATGAATTCGACTGATCAGATTACCTTCATGCGATGGTCAGGCAATTCGCCTGATCTGGCTAGCTTCAAGAAATCATCAAGTAACTGGACCGATATACGGTTTGGCGCCTTCTACACGCCTAACCTCTTATCACCCCCAGAAGAACTGTATAAATTAGCGCGTCGTCAAAACGTCGAGACATACTGCGTACATTTTTTATTATTCCTTATATTTTCTTTATTCCTAATGAATCTGTGATTCGGTTTCCTCTGTTCAAAAAACAATTTGGTTGAATCCACTAAAATTGTCTTTTTTTTTCTTTAATTTAAATTAACTAGAATTTTCGTAAAGACAAACATTTTACTGTTTGATCGAATTAATGGTCCATCTTTTTGCAATACACACATCGACGGGGAGGCGGGTAGAGAGAGGCGGAGAGAGAGTAGTTATATATAGTTAAGTTGTGTTTGAAAAATCTATAGGATGATTTTCGACAAAACTTTCTAATGATCACATCGATATTAACTAATTGATATAGTTTATGTGCTACGACAAATAATTATAGGAATTCATGGGGTTTCTTATACCATATTTGCGACCAAAATGCCATAAACATTCGGTAGCGTAGGGGCAGCGTGCGTAGCTATAGGTAGGTGGGTTCTAGGTTCGATCCCATATTGATGCAAAAATATTTTCCTCGAAAAAATCCTTTCAGAAGGCAAGGGTATTACGAATTATGATACAAAATCATTGTGGTAGAACTCTAAATTTAGTAGTTCAATTTATTTTGGGTTTATGAAATATTCTATTCAATATTCTAAAAAAATATATTTGACACAAATAGGATCGTAGTAAAAAACCTATTTGATTTAAATAGATTCTATTTAAATTCAATATTTTTTTGGCAGTGCAATGAAGGAATGTGATGAGATGGTGGTTTCCGAAGTAACAGCGAACTTCTCTCTTCGAACTGTATGTCAGGCCTTCACTTTTCACCGTGATCAGGCCTTGATTTTTCACCCTGATCAGACCGAAGTGAGGAATTGCTTTTAAAAAATGATCAGGGCTTGATAAAAAAATCCTGATCAAGGCCGGAAACTGAAATCAGGAAGCGTGATCAGGTCTTTCATGTAGCCGGAGCAAGATGTCTACTCGGGTTACTTGTATTGGACAATTAAGATCCCTGTGTGTTCGTTTTTTTTCATGCTGATATCAAGCTGGCAGGAATAGAATGATGATGACTGGTAGAACAAGATGATCAGACGTTATCTGTCATTTGTGGCAATTCACCGTTCCTGCGTATGCGTATTCTGACGCACCACCGTTGTCGATAATTTGGCAGGTGAAAAATCAAATCGTCATACCTGCCCAATGTAACTGAACAATGTCCCTTTCCATTGGACTGGACATTGGATTAAGGCTACAGGTAGTTTTTTCGTCCCATCTTCAATTCAACGAAAAATAGTTCAGCCTCAACGAAGTCGCTTCTTCCTCATGGAAATCCCACGCGGACGGGCTGTGAACGGATTTGTGCTCCGCGCAAAGAAGACCGTGTGAAAATAGAAATGTTTTCGCGATGAAGATTTCACGGAAAATTGCCATTGAAGGGATGTACCTTGTTGGGGCAAACGCGAGTTCGTCCAACAAATACGTGAAACGAATACCTACCGTTTCTTTCCCGTGACGACAATCGGCGCCGCCTCACTCGTGTAACGCTCATCGGCGGTGGTCACTTTTTTCATCCACGACCTTCCTCCGAAGGTGCAAACTAAATTCCATTTAGAATCTCGTTTCCCAGCGTGAGGCACAAAAACCGCCCACCGGAATGCACGCGGACGTTGCTCAATGGGACATCCGGTACGGAGCATACAAAAGAGAGCCTCTTCGGATGCACACACACAGGTGGCAGGACACCGTAGAAAAAAGGATGCTGCTCGTTTGTTTATTCTCCATCTCCCAGGACCATTGCCATCCTCAGGATACACATCGGAACACTGCACAGGAAAGAGGAACTTGCGCAACATTCTTCATCGTCTAAGAGGGCGTTAATTTTTTGGCAAAAGTTTGCCCAGCTTTCCTCTCATTCCCTTTTCATCCTTTTATTGTCTATTCAAAAGGAAACCCGCTTCTCGAAGCCACATACATCGTCCTTTTTTCCAGGAACCTTCATCCTTGGTTCGTTGCCTTTGACTTGGAGGAAAAGGAAAACGTCTGGAGTCACGAGCTGGAAGAGATACATGCTCGGCTAATTATTGTAATTGAATCGTAAAGCTTAGAAGGCACGTGAGTTGCTTGATGGAGGAGAGAGAGAGAGAGAGAGAGAGAGAGAGAGAGAGAGAGAGAGTTCTCAATCTGGAAGAAGAGCACGCGTGCTTCAGGCGCGCACACGCGAGCAGCCGCAGAGTGTTGGCAGGAAACGAACTTCATTTTCTTCTTCTTGCCAAACACTGAGACTCGTTGATAGGCAGATTGCTCTAGGATAGTGACACGCCAAGGTGTGTGTACTTATGAACTATCTCTCTCTTCCTCCCTCCCTCCCTCCCTCTCTCTCTCTCTCTCTCTCTCTCTCTCTCTCTCTTTCTCTCGTTACTGCCGCATCGTGTGGGTGTAGCGAGTTGAGAGCGGTTAAAAGATATATATACCGGTTTACGACGTCCACTAAAGTCGCAACCCGCCAAGTTCTACTCGCCCGAGAGTAAGCTGGCACTCTTGGCCATTTGGGTCCGAGAGAGATCCATGGTCATGGGATACGTTGAAGGACAGCTGGCAGAAGGAAGGGCTGAACTCGTAGCCTTCCATAAGGCAAACTATCCGCGACTAGCGTCGTTTTGTCGCAAAGCCGACGCTCGTACTTACGTACTAGAGCGGTTACACGGAGCTTTGCGCTTACGATATTGCATCCCGGGAGCGCCTTTGGCTAAATAAAAGGTCTCCCGAGACTTTCATTAAAATCTCGTTCGCACCAGCAGTTTATAGACCCCATACGAGAATTAAATTACGCGGAGATAGTTCTATAATTCAGTCGAATAGAGGCGCGTGCCCGCTGCAATTCGTCTCGGTATATAAATCAAATGATATTGAATTTTCGAGACCCGCATTACATACGCGTTGTACAATTTAATGGCTGTTGCGCGATCGAGGCGATTTTTTCGCTTCGGTCAACCGCCTTCATTCGCGCTGGCAAGTACGTTACAAAGTTTGGGTGTACACCGAACTGGCTAACTGGGATGGGAAAATGGCAACTGGTTTGCAATCGATATGGTCTGATTGTCACCAATTGAAGCCTTTGTATGAAGTCTATCATTTCATTCGTGATCAAAGAAAAGTTTAGTGAGCCAATACCACAATTGTACGCGAGTAAGCACCCGAAGGAAAGTTATTCAGTGAAGAAACGTGTTGTCGATTGAGGGTGTCTTGATTGGTCTGAAGTTGTACACATCATTGGGTGCTCTTTGATAGGTGCAAGAGCCAATACCTTTTTCCACATAATTATTAACACGTTCCACTCTCCCGTTACACTTGAGGTGCGATGATTAGCTACGATACGTGAAGCTGCGATTAACGCGACTCAATCACTCTACCACTTCTTTAAAATCGCTGTACACGGAGGAACGGAGCGGAGACACTTATGGCCAAGCTAAGGATCTCGAAGATAGCACTGTAGCTCGAAAGACCCTGGGGTATGGCTGGAGGAGTCGTCGAGAGCAAACGAGAGAAGTGATATCTTTATCTCGCATGCAGCATGGAGGCTGTGTAGAAAGAACCGATGAAAAGGCTCTCGAGTACTCGGACATAGTCAATCCAGAAACAGAGAGAGAGAGAGAGAGAGAGAGAGAGAGAGAGGTAGGAGGGTGCCGTGGTGTAGAGTCTGAGCCAGGGCAACTAGGTTAGAAGTAAGCGTTTCGCCAAGTTTCGATAACACGGCAAACTCGTATAGAGCCAGGCCGCAAGGAGAGAAAGAATCAAGGGAGGGAAAAATTCAGTAGAGGATAAACGATAAGTGGAGAGGAGAAGTGAGGCAAAGAGCGAGAAGTATCGTGGCAAACGGGCGTACACTAAATAAAGGGATAGCGAATCCTAGAATGAAATGGCCTGCGGTTGTGCACACGCAGGGCCCAGGGATGACGTGAAGTCTAGCGCGAGAGAACCAGAAAGGCCGAGGGAGCCTCCTTAAGGATGACGTACAGTTAAACTCTTGAAAAGTTTTTAAACGAAAACGGACGCATGCTATCGTGAAACCCTGAAGGCTTGCGATGGTCAGCGATTTCTTGAAATCCTGGTGATCCTAGAAAGGCATTCATCACAAAGCCCGGTCTGTGATGGATGCCTTTCTTTATGATGGCTTCCGCTTTATGTTGAGAGGTGTTTCTCTCAAGCCTGCAATCAATATTCCAGACTCAATGATGTCAACTGATCGTTGCAGATACTGATCAGTACTGATGAGCTGATCCTCCATTCGCCTCCCTCAATTTTTCCGTCCAACTGGTGCAGTGACCACATTTTCTTGCTGTTGGGTTCGTATCGTCGCAGCTGTCCACGTAGCACATTGACCGGATCAGCAAAGTCCGTCATCACCATTGTCGAGATTCAGGCCCAGTAGGGAGAAGAAGAGGTGAGGATGTCTTCCGTTAACTCGAGCGGTACACTACTGTACGGTGTTGGCGGAAAGAAGCAAAAGAACTAGGAGGGAAGTAACGCCGGCTAAAGAGATCGAGGATATTCGCGAATGAAGGGGCAAAAGGGAAGAAGACGGCCGAGGAGCGAGAGAGGACGAGACGATCGCTGATAGACACGGAGAGAAACGAGTACACCTTGGTGAATGCGAGTATAAGGGTAAAGAAAGAGCAACAAGAAAAGAGGGATAAGGCCCAAAGCCTCTACGCGGTATAGCACGCAGTCTTGTATATTATGGTGTGTAGGCACGTAGAGACGAGCCGCGTGTGCATTACCTTCTGAAGAAGGCGCGACTCCCAACGACTCTATATAACTGCTTTAGATAAGGATTGAGTAGACACACAACCGTGGAATGCCGTTTTACATAAACCCACTGTTGCGTGCCCTCAACCATCCCCGATCCTGCCACACAGAGTCCACATGTTCGAGTACCCCCATCTCTCTCCCTCTCTTCTTCTGTCTTCTTTCGTACGATTCAATGGTTATGACTATATGGCCAGTGTTCATGGACGAGATTCTCGTACTTGGAAGACGTAACGTCGTGCTGCACGCACGTATCGGGATCGCCTCCTTCCTACATAAATTCCCGGCAATTAAAAAAAACGCCATCTGATCGGATTTTCCAGTAAATTGCCCACCAGCTCCGTCCACAACGAACCTCAATCGGTTTCACTACTTGGTCATCTCGAAGAATTCGTTTTGTAGGTTTTCCGCTCATCTAGAATCAAGTATGCCAGTTTAGAGCCTTTTGGGAGCGTTGTTGCTAGCACCGTTGGTACTAGCAGGTATCGGACGTTTCGCAAACGTTGCGATTTGCATGATCAGGGCTGCGAGCTCCGATACTGATGAAAGTTCGCTGTGGTGGTCCTTACATTTATCTGTAGTCATAATTCTGGGTCACTTCACCAGCCATTCAACCAGTCAGAAAGTTTGACTATTGGGTTAGCTGATCAATGAAAAGCATTTGATTGACTGCATGATCAAAACTGAGCTGATTTAGCGCATGATCAAAGCTGAGCACTGATATTGAAGCTCTCGTTTCTTCGATAGTCCTCACATGTGTCTTTCGTCACCATTCTTGATCACCACCAGCCAATCAACTAGTCAGAAAGTTTGACCATCTGGCCAGCTGATCAATGAAAGTCTGACTGATTGACTGGTCATCAAAACTGAGCAGATTGACTGCACAATCAAAGTCGAGCACCGACACTGAAGCTCCCTTATCACAGGTGGTCCTTACAGGTGTTTGCAGTCATCATGCTAAATCACTTCAGCCAATCAACCAATCGTCAAGTTTGATCATTTGGCTAGCTGATCAATGACAACCATCTTATTGACTGGTCATCTGATACCTGCATGATCGCATTATCAAGACTGAGCTCTGAATACCGAGACTCCCTAGGCTGAGGTTGTTCTCTAAACCTGCGATTATCTGCCTAGACCACTGCACTACTATCAGATGGTTTCAACTGACCATTGATTCAGAAAAGTTGTGTGATCCCCGTGTTAAATTGTTTCTCTCATGAAGATCTGTCTGATAAATGAGTACTTGGGACTGAACGTTGTGTCTTGATAGGTCGTAAAGTCCTGGTACAGGTTACCTCCAACAGAAAACACCTCGGCGTTGGGGTGGCCTCGGAAAATTGTCTCTCACAACCTCTTTTCGTTCCTTTTATCTCCCTGACTTCAAGCAGCACATCTAATGATATGACGACTGGAGAACTGGGAGCAAAAGGTAAACGCTGCATGGCTCTCTCTCTCTCTCTCTCTCTCTCTCTCTCTCTCTCTCTCTCTCTCTTTCGTCCTCTCCTGCATGTGATAATCTCGGCCGAGCCGCTTAACATCCTCGTTGTCGTATTCCACACGCGTTTAGCGGTTTTACGCACCTTCCAGCTGAGAAGATATCCTGCCTTCTCTCTCTCTCTCTCTCTCTCTCTCTGTCTCTCTCTCTCTTGGGTATTTTCACTCGGCCATAAGCGAAAGTGAATGTTGTTAAAAGTCTCGGGTACGCGTGATTTCGCGTCCTTCTCGTTCCACAAGCTGTGGCTTAATCAGAGGATAATCCGCGAGTGAGGGTCCGACACTGCTCGAGCTCACATCAATTTACCATCTTAGAGTTTACGTCCCCAGAAATGACGTATAAATATTCCGAGGGGGAGGATTTCGCGCGTATAACGATGCTTTAGGTGCGAAATATTTGAAGCTTGGGTGTATTCGTGCTGGGAAATTTGAGCTCGGTGCGTTACAACACACCTGGATCGTCGGGGGTATTAAAGGGTTATAGAAATAACGCGTTAAACGTAGAGGCTTTATAATCTAATATAATGCACAAGCGCGCCTATCATTGATACGATCCATAGAAGGCATAGACTCGAGAATTAACTCCGCAGGAGTAAGTATTATAATCTTTTTTTACGAATAGTTTATGCATTCCGCGATGTATAATATATGCTTTCTGATGTTCCTAGAAGAAACTTTATGCGGTGGAACTAGATTGTTTTTTTTGTCCAGAATACTTTTTGGCAAAGATGACAGCGAAAAAGTCTCGCAATCATATCGTCATTTTATTCGTTGCACCGGAAAGCGCAAACGGTTATTTCGCTTTGATGACGAAATTGACGCAAAGCTGCAATAAATGGTTGGAAGAGCTAGCCGAGATCCTACAATGATGAAGACAGCGGATAAGCTGCATCAGCCAGACTTCAAGAACCGCCGCGCGGCGATCACGATAAGGATCAGGATCGTCAGGCCAACCTAGCCAAATTACCTGTACTAGTGTCAACGTGTTCATTAGAAACGCTGATGGTTCTGTAATGACACGGTTTGCTACCATGATCTGACAAAGGACTTTTGACAGGACTCCAGGCGATGGGATCGACGGACCTGCTCCGCTTGATAGCCACCCCAGGTCATCTCTGTTCTCGAAAAATGGTGTCGTCGGTTGATGACCGTGAAATTTCTGGACATAAAGAGGCTGGGCACACGCGTTTCCAAACTGTAGGAAAATACAACCTGAATTCCAGTTTGATCCTGATGGATCTAATCTTCCTTCATGAATCGATTCTTCATAATCCAAAAATTAAAATGGCTTCAAAATCTAAAGTGTTCCGCCGATTTTCACTAAATTCATCCAGAGCATAAGTCCCATCCTAAGCTATTGGAATGCAAAAATTCCCAAAGGCATCTCGAAGAGTACAGAAGGTTTTGCGCTTCCAAAAAAATCCGTAGACGCCCACCACTTTTTCCAAGTGTCATCTTCCAACCTCCTCAACCATTCGGAACACCGTACCATTGAAGTACTAAATAATAAAAACTCCTTCACAAAATTAAAGCCTCGTTAGCGAGGAGGCGAGGAACGAGGAGGCGGAGGAAAACTGCGATGAGGAAAATGGCCAAAGAAGAGTTTGAAAGCACTACCTACCTGCCTTCCTTGTTTCCCAAGACCCACAAGATGATCAGGGTCGACCGATACCTAAACATTTAACATTTTAGATGAATCTTGGCTCCAGATCCCGCCTTTTTCTCGGCACGAGCTCGAAGTAGACCACGCGATCTTAATCTGTCCCACAGGGCAGAGATCTCCGCCTCGCCAGGATGCTCAGTGTGCACCGTTTCTTGATTGCGGGGACCGGGCAGTCTTTGCCACGAGGAGGATCACGAAGGGGCTCTCTAATTGTCGCATTATAATTACAAATTGCGAACGTTCTCGAATATAGGTTTGAAGTACACGGGCGTGTTCGATGCTCTTCGAGAAACACTTTGGTTAGATATAAAATCGAGCGAAAAAAATAATAAGAGAAAAAAGCGAAGTCGTGGGTGAAACGATGGCGGGCGTACATCGTCAGGTACGTGCATCGTTTTCATCTTTCAAAATTCTCTCTCTCTCTCTCTCTCTCTCTCTCTCTCTCTCTCTCTCTCTCTCCCTCTCTCCTGTTTTACCTTTTGGCAAAAGCGTTATGTATCGATAGGTATCGATCGGGAATACTCGAAACGATCTCGATCGAGTTTTCTCCCGCGATTTACTCTCGCTTCAATTTCTTTCGCGTGTACTTTTTGCTCGGTTTATGTCGCGTGTGTACTCGAATCGTACGGTAAAATGGACCGCGTAGAAGTTATACGGGTCCTCGTTATTCTCGCGGCTCTTCTCGCTTTCTCGGCTTAGCCGAGAGAAGTGTTTTTCGGGACAACAATATCATTCGGAGGCGGTGTACAACGGGGTGATGTAGTGGATCCGGAATCCGGAGCGTGGGCACGCGACATGCCCCAGGATTCGCGCCTCCAATTCTTCGGACGTAACATCGTGCTCATTTGTGCTGGATTCTTCGGGGCAACCAGAATGGAGGGAGGTGGAATGAAAATATTGAGCGCACAAGAAAAGACGAGGGGAAAAAGATCTGAGGATATAATCGAATAAATTGTAGTTATCGTGGCGCCGATGCTCGATAAAATTCAGTTTAAATCGTTGGTAACGTTCTTTCATATTTCGTATTGATAGGATTACGTACAGGATAGGAAGGCTCGTTATTTATATACTTGTGACTCTCTGTCACAGTCTCCGCTGAGCAATTTTTTTCAAGCTTCGATTTAAGAAACTGAAATAAATCGTGAAAATAGCATTTCACGAGTTCGTCGGATCAGAATCATCGAGGGTTCTTATAAAATAAGTACTTTCACGAATACGCGAGAAAAATGGTTTTTTATTTTTCCTATTCGACGAGGCTCAGTTGCGATACCATCTGGTGCTGCATGGCCAATGGGTGTAGGTGACTCTAGCGACCAGGGTGATCCGGAAAAAAAATGTACTTTCAGGATAATAATAACATTTTTGTAAGACCGCATACTTTGTGGAAATCTTGAAAATTAAAAAATTGCAAGTTGTGGAAACACAAATTTTGATTTCCGACCAAAAAAAGAACTTCAGTCATTTATTATTAACAGATAAACAAATGTATAAAAAATACCCGGTCATACGACAGAAGACGTTATAATCTGAGCTCTGTTCCAGTTTTAAGTGAACCGCACGAATAAATTTTGAAATACGACTTATACCGTTTCGTAAAACAGTTTCGGAAAAAACGCAAAACGGAAGGATTGACCGCTACGCCAATCTGGCCCTTCAACAAAATCGTCATCGCTCAGTAAATTTTTAAAATTTTTGAATTTTTAGTATTCAATATATTTTTTTCAATGAAAGTTAACATCCTAGGCTATAAAACTATGCAATTGAAAAATCCCATTTCGAAATTTGAAGCTCACCCAGACCCCATCGAACTATCTGCCGTTCGGTAGCCCGTGCGGAACTCATCCCCATGTTGGTCCACGCCAACGCATCTCGCCACGGCAAATCGCCAAAGCCGCATCCTAACGGCAAATAATCAAATTTCAATTCAATTCAACTTCGCAATCATGCGGGCACCCAACCAGCAACGAAAAGCTACTTCAATGCGTGTGGTCCGCACTTGACCGCTTTTTCGACTCCTTCAATCGTAACCTCTCATACATTCTTTTTTCTTCCAAAATTAGACTCCTCTCGGTATTTCTCGTTGCGTCGATTCACATTTTCAATTCTTTCCTCCTCCCCATCGTCCCTCCACCCCCCTGGTATCTCCGCAGCGCGACTTTCGATTCTTTTTCTTCCGTTCAACGGATTTAACTCTCGTGTGCCATCGAACCCGATTAACATACCGGCTATGCCACACACTGCTCGCGCGTCGATCCGTTGTACCGCGCCAGAAGAGCTGTGCAACCAGCAAAGTGTGCGGGGGAGACTTTATCTTCGATGGCAACGACCAACGAGTGTATGTGCCTGCGTTTTCTGTGCCCTCACCTCTATGTGTGCGTGTGCGTGTGTGTGCGTGTGCGTGCGCGTGTGCGTGTGCGTGCGTGCGTGCGTGTGTGTGTGTGTGTGTGTGTGTGTGTGTGTGTGTGTGTTTGCATGTGCTTGGGTTCGGAGATAGCCTGATACCCGGAAGGATCGAGTGCCGTCTTCGGACGAAAGAGGGGTGGGGAGGACAGTTTCAAGGACTTGACGCCAGGTGCCGCCGAGAGGATAACTCGAACCGAAACATGTGCCGGCGCAGGTCCACTACGGATTTGGTGAAGACCTTGTGGGATACGAATATATATATATATATATATATATATATATATATATATATATATATATATATATATATATATATACATCAACATACATATATACATATAGATATACTTATAGACACACATTTACAATGACAACAAAAACAATTATCACAATAAAAATGGTAGCAGCAGTAGTAAACATACTACAAAAATAACACAACATACAACCGGGACAATAATAATAATAATAATAATAATAGTAGTAGTAGTAGTAGTAGTAGTAGTAGTAGTAGAAAATATTAACAACATTAATACAATATAAAATTATAATTAATAAATATAATAATATTACTAGTAGTAGTAACCAGACAATGACAATAATACAACATACAATAACAAGCACAACAAGAAACATAATATCGATAGTTGTAATAATGAACATAGGGCAACAATAATACAACATTCAACAAGAACAATCACAATAATAATAATAATAATTGTTATTATTATAGTAGTAGTAGTAGTAGTAATAAACAAACAACAAAAATAATACAACATACAACACCAACAACAACAATCATACATCATACAGCAAAAACAACAAGAACAATAATAATGATAAGAGTTTTATTAGAAGTAAATATACGACAACAATAATAATAGTGATATTAATAATACAATTGAATATACAACATTTATAACATCAAATTCAACAACAACAAAAATGACAATAATATTAAATGTACAGCAACAATAAGACAAAATACAACAACAACTATAGTTGTTTTTGTTGGATATTGTTGTTAACTTCAACTTACAGTATACAACTAAAATAATGAATTCCTGACGATCATTTTCGTCTTTGCTGTTATTATTATTATTCTTGTTGTCGCTATTATTATTATCATTATTACTTAGATTATTATTGTACACGTTATACAAGGCTACATGCTGAGACTTTTATAACGTGCTCGATAACAAAATATCAGCAATAAAAAAAGAAGTACAATAGCATTATAAATAACACAAATAATCATAACAACAAAGTTAAAAACGATGGTCACGAAAATGTTCCTAACTGTTTGAATAATTTTCAGACAGCTGCGTCTCCAGGACCGACGATTGTGGCATCGTCTCAAAAAGCAGTTTTGAAACTTGAACTCGCTGATTTTCCGATTGCTAGATCAAACATTGATTGGATTTCATTTCAAATAAACGTTTTTGTTTTGGGGCTAAATAGCTGCGAAGAAATTGGCAAACATCTGCATCAACTTCTTAGGCTTTTCTCGCACTCAACAACCTTGAGCTGTTCATTTGATTCGAACAAATATTCATGCTGAAAAGTGCGTTAAAAAATGACAATTTTCCGTTTTTGATCAAATATGGGCTACGAGAAATCACGGGGTCGTTGAAGTGTCTGGTTGTTTGTTGTAACTTTGAAGCACTTTCGAAATCGCGCAAATCTCTGAGACACTGGGATTTTTCCTTCGTGTCCTGAGGGTTCAAACGTACCATGCTTGTCCGAAGAAAGCACCGAGATCTCGGCTACCATGGGTTTTGTCGTTCGACGTGATTGATAGTAACACTTCGTTGGGTGAGCGGACACGATCGCCGCGACATCACCAGAAGGTTACTTCGATCAACGAAAATTACACTTTTCGATTTCTTCGGCCCAAGTGAGCGCGTGGACACGGGAGTCGCTTTCACGTCTATACTACCAAACTTCTCGGCTTTCTCCGCACAGCTTGGAGTGGGAAAAAAAGAGAATAAAGAGAGAAGGAGAAAAAAAAGGAAATGGCGACCCAATCCACGCTCATGGTTTTGTTGCGAGGTGGGCACCCACATACACCTACACACTCCTTCTCGTATCAGGCACGAATCTTCGTAATCTCCCTGGCATCGACACATGGCTCTCTGCCCATGGTGGGTGCTTTTTTTTCTTTCTCGTTCGTTCTTTTTTGAATTTTTTTTTTATTTGTCATTCCCATATAGACTCGCACAGCACTTTCGTCGTTGGGCTTGCATGATTCATCCGTGGTCGTAAATCACCTCTCGCTGCTGCCGTTGCTGCGCATTCGGCTCGATCTTTTCCGTTCATATAAACGCTACTCCTCGGCCCGGCCACGCTTTATGGCCCCTTGTCGCAGATCCTTACTGCAGGCGAATTCACCCGAAAAATAGATTTTTCCGTGCGACACTTTTTGCAGGCGCAAAACGTTGCAGGACATCGAGTTGCCGATCCGGATTGTTCTCGTGGCGATTTTTTTGGGAGTTTTTTTTTGTGGAGATTGAACGGCGAGGATCAAAGATTGATTAGGTAGTCGGTGAGATTTAGGAACTTGAGCTTTTGGTGAGCGTTCGATAATTTTTGGAAAAAGGACGAAGATTGTCGTCTGCGTGGGGAAAAGAGTTTTTACCAGGCGTATTTTTGAGATTTTGGGGAAAACTGCGTGATATTCGGAATCAGCGGAGAATTTCTTGTTTGATAGACTCTTGGAATGGTGTGAATGGACAATTTTTTTTCTACACTCTTGGCCTGTTCCGAATCACCGAAATTCGGAAATTTCAAACAGCCGTAGCACCGGTCGTATTCGAGCCACGGAGATTGATTTGTAGGTTTTCGAAAAGGTTTTTGATAGACTTAGAAAATGCCGTGGGATTCATCCCGATATCTCAATTAGTTTCCTCGAAAAGTTCACTTGAAGAATGGCCGGCAAATAGGCAAGGGGTGGATTGGAATATTTATGGAAACATGCGCGACAATCGGTGGTCCGAATTTAGCGTTCCGCCAAAAAATGAAAAAAAAAATCGCTGTTCGATTAATTAAACGGCATTTTAAAGAGCAATTGATAACGCAGAGAATGAGCACAGAGTGGAGAACCAAAACCAACGGGAAAATGAATGGTCGAAGATTCAGTGAAGGGACTTCTTTTCGGCCAAGGTGCGACAAAAATTGCATTTGAATATATTTTTTTAAAGTCCATTTCAATTTAGTTTTACCCTCTGAATGCGCATTGACCATTCATTCTCGCAAACCCTCAACTCCTATTAACGGAGACTTTGTCCTTGGAGTGCCATATTTTAGGTGTTTACATTTTATTTTTTTTAAAGGAAACGTGTAAAGCTTTTTTGGTGCGGTTTTTTTCTTGCTTTTATTCATGATATACAGAACGTTCAAACATTTTTTTTTTTTGAAAAAAAAAAACCAAAATGGCGGCCGTTGCAGCTCCGCGAAAACAGGTCCTCAAATCGCGGGAGGTAAACGGCTGACATCACTGCCCCCTCTTTGTTGATCTGAAACACAAATTCAAAGCATATTATCAATCTGTGACCCTTTGGTCATGGAATGACGGATGGGTTTTTCGTTTAGTACAAATTTCGGAAAATGGCGGCAATTTAAAAAAAAATCGATTTTTCGCGTTTTTTCGCATAAAAAGATAAATAATAAATGCAAAAATGTATCTATCGAAATAACGATCCGTCATTCCGTGAAGACATATTTTCTGAGTATGCTCTCCAAATTTCAGGTCGATATGGTAATTACAGCGGTCCGGAGAATCTCAGCCATTTTTAAAAACGTGTTTTCGAGAAACACGCGTTTAAAGTTTTGTAATGTGTTTATAATTACCGCTAATCAGCAATGCCTGGTCCATAGAGGCATCCCTCCTCTTCTTCTAGCTGCTCATGTTGAGCCGCTAACATCTCCCGCCGATTTCAAGGACAAAATCTCCCTTAGAATCGTCGAATGTGAGGAAAAACATGTTTTTTGCGTTGAGCCGACGTAATTCTGCCCTCCGATAAAAGCTCCGTGATATCGTAGTCGGCCGTTAATTTCCCATCGGATAGACTCTTAAGGGGGGAGATACCTTTAGGTGAGAAAAAAAATTTGCGGATTTCCACGATTTTTTTTTCAAAAGGAAAGCTTTTGTCACCACTTGAGAGACTTCGGGTACTTGTAATTCCCATTTTTGGCTGTTACGTGGTATTTTGTACATCAACCTTCAAAAATGGTGCAGTTATGGTCTTCTATACTGCATTGTCAAAACTGGCGTGACGTATAGCTGAAAAACTAATCAACTGATTCTGATGACATTTGGTATAAATATTTATGACCTTATTGTCTAAAACATGGCCCTAAAGGTTTACGAAAACTTTTTTGAAAATGTCAAGTAAGTAAGTAAGTATTTTTATTATGTATCCCTCTTTTCGGAAAATTCAATCTTTTTATTTTCAAGCGTACAATTTCGTCGATTTTCAACATTTCGCACTTTTTCTTGGTTCATATTCTGCCTATGAGTGTTAATAAAAGAAAAAATCTTGTTCTGAAAGGTTAATTTTTCTAAACCATGTAACAGTCAATAGTAAAATAGTAATAAAATAACCCTACGTCTCAAAAATGATGCTGAAATATTTCCATTAAAAAAGCAGCAATTTTTTCATCGCCTTTTCATCGCCCGCTTTAAAACAAATAAAAAGTAAATTAAAAAAAAATGATTTGCCAAAGATAGTAAGTTTCAAACAGCCGTAACATAGTGGATTTCCGCAAAGGATTTTGATCGACTTGGAGAATGCCATTGGATTCATCCCGATATCGCAATTAGTTTTCCCAAAATGTCCACTTGAAAAAAGGGCGAAAATAAAGCAGAGGCATATTGGAAAAAATCGCAAAAATCGATAAACCGACTTTCAAATTCTGCCAAAAAAGCGAAAAAACATCGTAGTTCGATGAATCAAACGGCATATTAAAGAGCAAACGATAAAGAAGTGAATGAGCACAACGTTAAGTTTCAAACGTCAACAAATAAGAAATGGCGATCGATTCAGAGATGGAGTCTTTTTTGAGCAAAATGCGACAAGAAAATAGAATTTGGTTATTTCTTTTACAAATTTATTTCGATGTAATTTTATCCTCCGAATACGAATTCCCGAATCATTTCTCCCAAAACCCTCAATTTGTATTAAAAACGTCGGAAGCGCATAGAAACGCGTTTTTTTTTTTCTATTTTCCCGGCGTAATTTTGAGCTTTCCACAAAACGTCCGTGATATTCGTAATCGACAAAAACCATGAGCAAGAAAGAAAAAAATTGATACTTCTGGCTACATTTTCAAAATGACCCAATATATGTTTTTAAAATGAATCCAAATAAATTACGATACACTCTGGATCAAAAATAGAATCGAAGGAGCAAAAAACCTTGGGTTCCGGGGGCGAAGAGGACCTTAAAATTCTGGGGGACAGATGCAGTCACCCCAAAGATCCTCTCGACATTAAATCTCGAAGGGAGAGTGCCCCGGAACGGGAAAATATGTGGAAAATCGAGACACGTGTGCGGGTGGTTGATATTTTGTTTCAAAAATAGATAAGGCGCGTGCACGAGAAACAAGCCATCGAAGCTCCTCGTGTCTCGTCGGCACGCTTTTCCTATAAACTTCTCGTTTCATGTCCTTCGGGAGCGGAAAAAATATCAGTCGGACAGATGCTCCGTGGCGCACACAAGGAACATAATTTTTCGGGACAAGATGCGCGTGTCAAAATAACGGAGGATAGAAAAATACAAAGACTTCCGGTATTTTGGTCCTTCGAAATCTTGGCTCTTTCATCCTCGATTCAAAAAAATATTAATTGGAATGAAAAATTATTGAGACGACGTTCAATATTTCCATTAACTAGCCAAGTTTCAAAATGGAGAATAAATGCATTTTTTCTCGCTATGGACTAAACTTCATGAATTTCAATTGAAAATATTTGAGTTTATTTCAATTTATAATTATTGCGGAAAAGAACGGTTATGCAGACGGCAAATATTGCTCATTAATAATATAAGTCATTATAGTAATCCATTATAAGTAAAATTGGATTGACACGTTATAAATTATAAATAGACTAATTTTTATTTTGCAACCCTCAACTGTCAACAGCTAGAAAAACTTTTAAAAAAAATACTGATGCAAAAACAGATGACCCTCAATCTTAAATAATTTTTGAGCCGAAAATGCATCTAGTCATTGATCGATAAATGATAATTTTATTTGAATTAAGGGGTTATGTCCAGTTGTGAAAGTCGAAAAATCACGTTTTTTCTAAACCCATATATTTCGACAGTATATCATCTTATAAATCTTCTCTGAAAATTTCAAGGTGATTGGATCAAAATTAACATATTTATAAGCTGTTAAAATTAAACGCTTACTTATTAACTTATTACTTATTAACTTATTAACTTATTACTTATTAACTTCATTGTTAATTTACTTGTTACTTTAAAATTAACGGAATTATAGGCTGTTACGTTTAGCTGAAACTTTAAACGCTTTTTTCTAAGGTACGTTTTCAAAGTCGGTAAAAATTTCCCAAAAACCACTGCCTCGATCTTTCTGAGATTTTTAAGATTTTTTGTAGATGTAAAAATATAGCATTTGATCGGAGAATTTTTTGGCCGATGTACTTTCTATTTGATGAACGATGCCCATTTTTCGCACACATCAACACTCACTTTGACAGGTGCTATTTTTTTCATTTTATATCTCGGAAATTCCTTCGATTAATCATAGGGTAATCTAAAATACTAACGAAATCTGTTTGATTTTTTGATATTAGATAAAGACATTTTTGACAGGTGCTTTCCAAACATCAACTGTAAATCGATTATAATTAAATATTTTTACACCAAAAAATTACGGAGAGTTCTTCAGATGATACTTTTTTTAATAGCCAATTATTGTAGAAATTTCTCATCGCGATTATCTTTCAAAAAGTTCCGAATTTGAGCTGTTTTCGACTGTTACAACTGAGCATAACCCGTTAATACCGCTTGTACAAACCAATAAAAATTCTACAACGAAATTGAACACACTTGAATATTTCTTTTCGCAAATAATAAATGACATTCACTTAAATTTTATATTATCTTTAGTTTTTTTTTAAAGGAGACCGTAACTTTTATTTTTCGGACCAAAATCCGTTATTTTTTTTGGATTTATCGAGTATTTTTATCAGGAGTTGCCTAATATAACAAAGCTCTTAGGGTTCCTTGATCCCTCACGAACACAGATCGTAACGTGTTCCGCAATTGTCGAACGATTTAATTCAGACCTGGGTAGAAACGTACGACATTTCACAAGACAGTTCCAATTACAACGGGCGCTTGTAAATTGAGAGTCATTAAAAAACGTCGGTGGCGCCTCGAGAGAGAGCTAGAGAAGCTTGCCGAGTACCTAATAGGGCAATGAGTTAAATGAATCTGCACGCGCACAAATCGAGAGAGAAGAAAGAAACAGAGAGAGAGAGAGAGAGAGAGAGAGAGAAAGGGAGAGAGAAGGAACAAACGAGCTCTCAATAAATTGGTCTGGCAAATATATGGGATATTCAATCACAAATCGATCAATCTTTCATTTTTTCCATTCCATTCCCAACTTCCCTAACGGGTTACTCCTAGCTGGTGGCTGCAAAAAAGAGGAATTGTCGTGTTTTTTTCTGGGAAAACGTGTCCTGGTGTCCAATTTTTTTTTTGTTTATGTTAAGGAGTATTATTTTGGGTATCTTTTATCATTTTTGTATTGAACAATATTTCTAATTTATAATATTATTTTTTTCAAAAACGTCCTTCGCGGATACCACCGCGGCTCGGAAACAAATAATCCGAAATATAAAAAATCAAACGCATTTAGTTTTTGTATGAAACTAGTGCTTGGACGAAGGATTGAATAAAAAATTGTGTTTTTCAAAAATTGCCGCAGTCCCTAGTGAAAGTATAGATTTTCGGTAAAAAAAAAACCTATTTTCGTTGAAAAAAAAAAGCGTAAAAACAAAATTCGTTTAAGCACTACTTTTTGAAATGTAAAAGAAGCTAGTGATTTTCGGGTTATCGCGGTCAGCGATATTGAAAAAGTCATTTTGAGAGAAAAAAAGCGTCCAAAGTTCGCCGATTTGCGAATCCTATCTATAAACACCCATAAGTCACTCAATTTTGAACGGATCGACTTTTAATTCGACTTGCAATTTGCAGAGAATATTTTTGAAATGTTATATTTTGAGAATCCGACGAAAACCAAAAGTCGATATTTTTACAAATTTATTTGCAGAGATTGGTAATCATTTAAACAAATAATTGAAAACTTATTTTTTTTCTGAACGAATAAGAGTGAGTATTTGTTGTATATTCAATCTCTAGAGATGAAAATTTGAAGGAATAACTTTTTTATTCCATTATTAAGTGGAATTTTCATTCCATTATTTTTATCCCATGTTAAGTGGGTCTGTTTCGAATGGAATGAATTATAGAAATGGTAACGTGGAGGTAACTACGAGCACGAGTCTTTCGTGAATCGTTTCGATCTCTCTATCATTCGACATTCATCGATTCGACGTTGTATCAATAGCGATCGCTGATCTACTCACTCGTACACATACAGAGATACGTGCGATTCTCTTGTCGTGGACTACAAGTACGTGCTTATAGTGAGGCCTCGTACAGCCTATCGTGACTTATCGATGTGGGCCGATACTTGGTCGTTAACGAAATTAGCTAATCATTCGTACATTGAAACGAGAGATGGGAGATCGCGAGCTATTGGTGAAAAGTATGGAAACACTTTTCGCCATAAAAAAAAAATCGAAATCCGGCATGAGAAATCAATTTTTCAAGGGTTTTTTAATCTTTGATCTGTTGTAATGTGTTTTAATCGAACTTGTTTTCTTTTTATTTGAGTTATTTCAAACCCCATATTTTTAGGGTTGGAGGGCATTTTTGTGCAGGGGCGTTCAGGTTTACTCCGAAACTATTATGAAACTTGGTAGAAATATTAATAATATTGCTACCATCTACTTCATGTGAATTATTCTTGAAAAATTAGAGAAAAAAAACTACGTTTTTAATCCAAGTTTACAGAAATATTGTGTGAAATTTTGATTTTTAGTTAGTGCGTGAAATTCTCTTAAATTTGCATTTTTTTCATTTTAATTACTGTTAGTAATTAGTTAGCAGTAATTAGTTAGTAGTTAGTAATAGAAGTTAGTAATAGTAGTTAGTAATAGAAGTGGTTAGTAATTAGTTCGTACCCGTGTGGAAATATTTTCCGGGATGTCTAAAGGACCCAACTAATTGTCCCCAATTTTATCCAGGGCCTGGTTTGGATTCCGACTGGTACCTTTATAGGATTGTCCCGCTTTTGAAATCGGGCCCTTTAGTGGACATCTATTCGGAGCCATACTAGATTCCCTGATTGCGCCTGAATTATCCAATTTCGTCCCTACTATACCCCTGCAATTAGCCCTGTTAAGTCCCCACGTTCACCCCGTCAGATCCCTATGATTCCCCTGTATTTCCCTGTAATAAAGAAGATGCATCTTTTCCGAGAAGATTTATAAATATATATTTATTTCTTTATTTATTTATTTATATATATGCCAGCAAGTTTACAAACATTCTTATAATAGAAAACAATATGCTGACATTTTAAGGATAATGTGAACAATATAAAACGTTATATGTTAATCATGTAGATAACGATTCAGAATACTTCAATGGCTAAAAATACTTTTTAAGACCAATCTTTGGGGAGGATGAAAAATGCAATAAGAACACTCAATCATCCATTAGAGCAATATTGTCGCCAACAGCATGGAAGAAATCTCATTCCATCTAATCCAACAGAGATCCCCATTTAATTTAAAATCATTAGCCGTACTCTCAAAGACGGGACATTATTTGTAAAATCAATGATATTTAATTCCTTTTTTTTCATCACAATATGTACGCCGAACAATGTTGTACTTTTGAGCGATGGTTGTATAATGGAGATAAAAAAAATTTATGGTGAAAATGAATCCCAAGAATCTCTCTACATCGAGGGGAAAATTTCGAAAAAAAAGTTGACATGTACGTGGGTCATTTGACAAGTACCTAGCCTCACCGCTAGATGGTGCCACTATTGCAAGAGAAATGCACTATAGTGTAGTACCGTCTTGTAGACGGCTACTGACAAAATTTCAGCCGGATCGGGCTTGTAGTTCTCTTTTGAGAGCGTGTGAAAGCAAGTGTGTCCGTTGATTGTTGAAAGAATGGAGAAAGAACAATATCGGTCGGTGATTCGATTCTTGTTTTAGGAAAGGAAATCGCGCAGTGAAATTAAAGAACGCTTGGATGCAGTGTATGGGGATGCTTCTCCTTCGATGGCGACCGTTAAATTTTGGTATAACGAGTTTCAACGTGGTCGTACGTCGGTTTTTGATGATCCACGCCCAGGTGCTCCAAAAACAGCCACTACGGAGGAGAACGTGACAAAAATACACGATATCGTTTTGTCAGACCGCCGATTAAAGGTGCACGAGATAGCTGTGATAGTAGGCATCTCAGAAGAACGCGTGTGGCATATCCTACATAAGACTTTGGGCATGAGGAAGCTGTCGGCAAGGTGGGTGCCGCGTTTTCTGACTGCAGACAACAAGCGCATTCGTGTGACCACTTCAGAGCAGTGTTTGGAGCTGTTTAATCGCAATCCAAAAGAGTTTTTGCGTCGTTACGTGACCGTCGACGAAACATGGATTCACTGGTACACTCCAGAGACCAAGGGGCAGTCAAAACAGTGGACCTTACCCGGTGAACCTGCTCCAAAGAAGGCGAAGACGGTCTCGTCGGCTGGAAAGGTGATGGCCACTGTTTTCTGGGATTCTCAAGGTGTGATTTTTATTGACTACCCGGAGAAGGTCAAGACGGTCACGGGACAGTACTACGCCGAACTATTGAGCCGATTTAACGCCGTGTTAAAAGAAAAACGGCCCCATTTGTCGAGAAAGAAAGTGCTTTTCCACCATGATAATGCACCGGCTCACACCTCCGCGCTCGCCACGGCTAAATTGGTCGAATTACGCTATGAACTACTGCCCCATCCACCATATTCTCCAGATTTGGCTCCGTGCGACTTTTTTTTGTTTCCGAATCTAAAAAATTCACTCGCCGGGAAGAAATTCCACTCCAATAACGAAATAATCGCCGCCACGGAGGCCTATTTTTCAGACCAAGAGATAACATTTTTTTTCAACGGGGTTAAAAAAATTGGAACACCGCTGGGCCAAGTGTATTCAACTAAAAGGAGACTACATTGAAAAATAAATTTTATTTTTAGCAAAATTTTGGTGTTTTCATTTGTAGGCTAGGTACTTATCAAATGACCCACGTACAATTATCCACGTAAATCATCCAGTATTGGAGCATGGAGAATCCCAGAACAAACTTTAAACGATGCAGTTTACACATTGGCCAGCATCAAGAGAAAATTGGTAACATTGCGATTGTCCCTAGAACCAAACGGAAAACTCAATACTTATGCCCTGACATTGCTTCACGTATAAGTGATTACTTAAATAAAAATGTATATATTTTTAAGTTGCAACGTTTTCTTCTTTTCTTTCAAATTCATTGAAAATGTTAAGCGAATTGTTAAGTGAGTGAGATATTTGCATGAGGCAGTTATAAAACACTGATAAATTACTATTAATTTTTGTCGCTTATTAATATTATAACTTTAATTGATCTTTGTGATGATCCCTGACTATATCTGACCAGGCTTTTTACTGGTGAACCAAATGAAACCGTAATTTATTTTATGATGGAAATTGTGACTGAACCACACTGGGCCCACATTAGTCTGCCTGGTCAAGACCCGATTAAACTCATTGTAAAAATTAGCCAGTGCCCTGACAGCACCTGGTCGGGGCCTTCATTGGTGCATCCATCGTACCCCTGTTATTTTGTATCATGGAAACTAATGAGTACCTTTCTAGGACCGTTTGTGGCAGTATTCTGGAAATCCCTGTCAGGGATTCCACTTCGAAGCCGTAACGGGACCTGTATATTCTTCGGGTTTCCCGGACTATTTTCCACACGGGTAGTTAGTAATAGAAACTATATATTGTCTAAATAAACAAATTTTTTAATTGTTTTGCAAATCAAAGTCTACAAGAAGTTGGACTGCACGTCATTTCGCAACACTCGGGGGAACCTTGCTGTAACACTCTACCACAGCTCCGCTATTTTGATGATAAATGAATTTAAAACATGATTTCGTATACTTAAATATACTATTGAAGGATACCTACGGTTTGATAAATCTAGAATAATTATTTCTGGGTTTAAAAAAGCACTCAAAATTGCTTTATTTTTTTGGTCAATTATTTGCAATTAATTTATCATAGATGATCTGGAAGTTTGCATCGTTGTAACGCCACAAAAGTGATTTATTTTTCATTGACAAAAATTTACTTCGAACTTATTCATTTAAAAATCTAGTCGAACTTAAAATCTATTTATCCGATTCACTTCAAATTCGGACAGAGCAGAGGTTACAACATTTTCTATCGTACGCCCTAACGATGTTTTTCTATGTTCATCCATTTGTTAATAAATCATGACGAAACGTAATTTTTTCAGCGGAAATCGATTATGTTTCTATAGCTTGCCATTTTCCCAATTTTAACATTTCATAAAAGTATCCAGTCACACACGAGTGCTATTATTGTACCAAAAGTACATTATTCTATTTTTCCTTTCACGTTGCCTCAGTTGCCAAAACCACCCTCCCGATTGGCCATGCAGCAACGGTGGCATTAAGTTAAAATTATAATAACTCCATTGTTTATCGATATTTTTCAACGAAAAAAAAATCAAGTTTGACAAGACTAGGTGTTAATTGTGCGTAAATCCCAACCTCATCAAACCAACTGTCTCATCGCAAAAAAAGATTGAATACCGTCCTGTCATACCCTCCTGTTATACTATTTATCTCGCCCTCGACACCGCTCTCGCTTCCTCTTAATGGGAAGATACGTTTAGGCGAGGAAAAAACTTGCTGCTTTTCATGATTTTTTTAAATGAGAGACTTCTTCATCATTTTTGTGACCTAGGATATGTTTGATTACTATTTTTGGCTGTCACATGGTATTTTTTTTATTAATGTTTAAAAATGGCGGATATATGGCAATACTAATCGACCGATACTGATGAATTTTGGTATAAATCTTTCTAACCTTATTGTCTGAAACATGACCCTTAATGTTTTTAAAAATAAAAAAAGGATATTTTAATTGCAAAATGTAGCTATTTTTTTCGGAAAATTCAATCTTTTTGTTTCATCGCGTACCATTTCATCGATTTTCAACATTTCTCACTTTTTCTTGGTTCATATTCTGCGTATGAGTGTTAATGAAAGGAAAATATTATTTAGTTTTTTTTTAACATTAATCCCGCCGTCGCTACGTGTCCCGCCGTCTGACAACATCCGCCACAACCCATATAGACCGTGCCATGCCTCCGCCATTATTACAGACTAATAAAAAAAATACCAGGTAACAGTCAAATGTAGTAATGAAATATACCCTAAATCTCAAAAATGGTGAAGTTTTTCCCTAAAAAAAATCACGAAAAGCAGCAGATTTTTCCTCGCCTCGAGGTATCTCCCCCCTTAAGGGGCATTATTACGATACATGTGGCCCCGCAGATCCTGACTACGCAGTGTTCATATGTGACCCAAAATAAGACCTTTTTCAAGAGTGGTAAAAATTGAAATTCGACCCTTAAGGGGGTGAAAGGGGGGTTTTAAAGTTTATATGAAACAGCATATTTTTGTCAGATTTGCTTGAAACTTGGTATAAATATACTCCAATACAAATAATTGTACATGTATCTCAGCAATTTCCAAAATGTATTCTTTAAGGGGGTTGAACGGAAGTGTTTGGATAGGTGTTTGGTAAGGTTTGGATGAAAAAACCGATTTGTTTATCAGATTTACTTGAAACTCACCAAATTTATTTGATATATAACACTATACAATGTTTTTCTCGATGTTCCATGCGTGTAGACAGTCAAGTAGTACCTACTTTTGACTTCTTAAGGCGGTCCTCTAGTTTCTTGGGTCGAAAAAATCGATTTTTTTTTTCATAAATCACATCTACAACATGTGTAGAAAATGTGTGCCAAAAGATTTTTCGATATTCGGAGTGGTTCACAAGTTACGGCCCTGGAACGGAGCAGGTATACGGAGCAGGTATACTCTCAAACGCGTTTTTCCCGAAACACCATTTTTCGAAACGGTGACCACGATATTTCAGAAACTACTGCACTGCTCTTGTTCAAATTTATACAGCATCTTTAATATGTTATAAGCCAGCGATTGAACTAGGATTATCATGATTGCTTCGATAGTTTTTTTTGTACGAGCGAAAAACTTAAGAAAAAATGAGTAAAAAATAGAATGTAATTTTCAAAAGTGTATAAAAAAAGTCAATTTTTGTAATTTAGAATTCACTCGAGTTCAATCGCTAGTCTTAAATATGAAGATTAAAATGCCGTTTGGTTTTTTGATTTCAGATAAGCAGAACAGCCGCAATCTTGGTCACCGTCAAGCACCTCTTTTACTTGATGTCTTCCTGTCGGCCACTATAACTTTTATTCTATTATATATTTTGACCTCAAAAAATTTGTAAAGCTTATTTAAATGTTAATAAAGATTATGCAAAAACAATGAGATTGATTATTTCGATGCTTTGCCCGTAAAAAATTATTGAAAAAGCCGTAAAAAAACAGCCGAGAAACTAGAGGACCGCCTTAACTGTGTATGCCACACATATGAGAGCATTTAAAAAAACATCCAAAACAAACACAAACTTCAAAACCCCTCCTTCACCCCCTTAAGGGTCGAATTTCGATTTTCACCACTCTCGAAAAAAGTCTGATTTTGGGTCAAATATGAAGACTGCGTGGTCAGAATTAGGTGCCACAAATATCGTAATATCCCCCCTTAAGGTGAGCACGAGCGAGTTTGTACGTCGAAGCTGAAGGACGTGGTCCAAATTAGCACCAACGCTCTCGATACTCCGTACAGATACCGTAATACACTCGAAATACGAGTGCACACACGTACGCAGACAGAGGAATAACTATAGATATCGGCCAATCGATTTATAGGGTAATAACGTAGTGTACGGACTCACCGAAGCCCATTCTCGCTTGGCATATAGCGTTACATGTTTGCTTAAGTATCTCTAAGGTGAGCTCGCTTATAACCAAAGGATTACACACGGCAAACACTTACGCTGCTCACAGGGCGGAGGAGAATAAAGGTAGAAGCCTGAGGGGGGGAGGAGGGGGCGGCTCGATCTTGGAAGAGGAACAGGTAGCGCGGAGAATAGGCGAATAAATTGTGGCACCGCCGAGGCCTCCTTCTACCCCGTTCGCACGAATAGGTACAAGCAAAAGCGAAACACACCGCGCGGCGCAACTTTCAGCTCCGAGAGGCGTGCGATCGGATTTTTATTCAATTTTTTATACCTTTTTTTATCCACTTATATGTTTATTTTTTTAATTTTTATTTGATTTTTTTCTTCATGGTGAAGAAAGCGCACCGCGAGCAGTTCTCGGTAGCGAAGAAACTTACGGCCTCGCCGTAGCCGCGTATGTGGGAAAATCAAATTTTTCGGTGCGCCCCGTTATAGGCCTCGAATAGCGCACACGACACGGAACTCCTCGTTGTCTCTCGAGCTAAATATGCGCTCGGAATAAACCTTAATCGCCTCGCGTATTTGCCGATTGGAAAAGTATGGACTTTGAGAAATTCTCGGTGACCGCAGCGCCGGAGCGCACGGTGTGCTCCCTCGGTTTTTTTTGTACTTTTTTTGTGCTGATATCGGCCAAAAAAAGACGGAAAAAAATGTTCGAGGTAGCGTTTGGAAGGTAAAGAAGTAAGCTCTATTGTGATTTTTTCAAACTTGTTTTGCTACTGACTTTTTGCACTTAGTGATTTTGAACATGTTTTTTTTTATGATTTTGACGACCAAAACATTTTTCTGTTTTGCCGCCCCAAGATTGTCCGGTATTTTGTGAAGTTGAGCATTTTTGGAAAATACGCACTGTAGCTCGGGAATGTTGAATTTCAGGATAGAGGGAACAGTTGGGTGAACACGATTTTCAATTAAGATTTGTTTCATTGAAAATCCATGTTTGTTGAATTTTGAATTAGGACATTTTTCAATTGATCCTCGGTCAATTGAACATTGGTTTAATTGAATTTTTAAAATAAAACGTAGTTTAATTTTAAATTTGCTCAATTAAGTTATCAAAATTAAACCTCGTTTTAAAAAATTTGACGGGTCATCGGTAATGACGAGGTCGATTTCATGAATTTATTGGAGTTTCGTTATCGAATGAATATATTCAAATATATTATAAAATTACTCATCAAATCAAATATAAATATATTCAAGATTACTCATCAAATGAATTTGTGTGAATATATTTAAATAAATTCATTCAAGCTCTGAAGAGGCGACGATGATTTACTGATAAGTAAAATAAACGTACTATTTCTGCAATTATTCGAAAACACTATTTGGGGAAGAAAAACATTTTGTTACATATTTTGCGCTCATTGTGTGGAAAAAATTATTAACCGATTAGTTTGGGGGTTGAAAAAATAATATATGTGAAATTCTTTAAAATAAAATATTAATAAAATAATTTAAAAACTACACAATTTTTCCTCAATATTAATAAAGTCAAATAAACATCAATAAAAATACTCTCGGTGAACCAAAAATTCGAATAAACCAATGTTATTTGCATGCCCAAAGGAAAAAAAACAGTTTTCGGTATCACAACCTACCTCCGACCGTGTTTAGTCCCCTCGCAGGAAAATCATAAAAATGATTCACAAGTGGCCCAAACTGCATCGACACTCAATACGATTTCATGAACGTCACCCAACACTTGGTTACGTCAAAATCAGTTGAATCCAAATCTCTTTAAGGGGGGGAGATACCTTTAAGCGAGAAAGAAAAATCTGATTTTCATGATTTTTTCTAAATCGGAAGATTTCTTCACCATTGTTCGTGCTTTTGGCTGTGACATGGTATTTTTTTTGTATTAATCTTCAAAAAAGGCAGAGGTATGGCACGGTCTTCTAAACGGGTTGCGGCGGATGTTCTCGGATAGCGTGACTCTTAAGGTCAGCTCGATTAATCTGAAAAAAAACAACCAACGAAGGATTTTCTTTCCTCCACACTCATACGCAGAATAAGAACCAAAAAAAAGTGAGAAATTTTGAAAATCGATAAAATGGTACGCTTAGAAACCAAAAGATTGAATTTTTCGAAAAAAATGGCTACAATTTGCAATAAACAATACTTTTTTGAAAATTTTCAAGAACATTTGCGGTTATGCTTCAGGCACTAAGGTTAGAAAGATCCATACCAAATTTTACCAGAATCGAACGATTAGTGTTTTAAGGGGTTACCCCCACTTGCGATTTTGAAAAAATCGATTTTTTTTTATTGCATTCTTTTGAAGTATAAGTATCTGAGAATATGTCCTGAAAATTTCAAGTCGATCCGAACAAAATTGACTGAGATATGAGCGTTGAAAGAGAAGGATCCGCGTTGAAAGAGCGTTGAAAGAGAAACTTTAAACGCGTTTTTCTCAAAATGGCATTGCTGAAGTCGGTGACCAAGATTACTCGAACACTAATGAACCGATCTTCTTGAAATTTTGCAGGCTTATTTAATACATAAAAATTTAGTCTTTAATGGTTCGATTTTTTTTTCGAAAAAAATGGCCGTTTCTCCTCCAAAAAACGGCCGTTTTTTTCGTTAAAATCGAACCATTAACTTTGACTGTTCGCCATTTTGTGAAAAATGAATATTTTTTAAAATCCTTCGATTAAAGACTAGTTTATACTTATATTTGATTAAATCCATCCGCATTTTTTTTTCAGATGATCCACTTCGCCGCAATGTTGGTCATCGCAAACCGTGTATATAAAAACATTATTTCATTGACGGCCATTTGCCACTAAACAATGTAATATTTTTCAATAAAAAAATTACTGAAAGTTCTTCAAGATGTGTTCTTTAAGATGGTATATTGATCGATTAAAAAAGTTTTGTAGTTTGCTTTAAAAAAATTCATGAAAAAGGCCTTTTTTTGCGCTACAAGTGGGGGTAACGCATTAACTACACGACTCGCCAGTTTTAAAAACGCAGTTTAGAAGACCGCGCCAAACGTCCTCCATTTTTAAGGATTAATTTAAAAAAAAAAACCATGTAACAGCGAAAAGTACTAATAAAGCATACCTTAGGTCTCAAAAGTGGTGAAGAAATCTTTCGGTGAAAACAATCATAAAAATCGGCGAGTTTTTTCCTCGCCCAAAGGTATCTTCCCCCTTAACTTCTCTCGTGACTGACAAACAGCGAGAAAAAAAAGAGTCATACGACTCGCGAGACATTTCACTTTGGCAATATCCGACAAAACGTTCGAGCACGTAGACGTATCGAGGATAGGGAGAAAGGCCAAAATATTGTCCGTTTAGCGAAACATCGAGGAGCTCGTAAATTATGACAATAATTGTACGGTGACGCAACAAGAGCGGGAGCACACTGGCTCTCGTTATTCGAGAAGGGGGGGGGGCAAGAGGGAGACGGAAAGAGTGATCCTTTCACATGTGAAATGCTGCTCCAGTTTCGAAAAGATCAGCCCCCGGGTGGGGTCATACCCAATAATGATACACCAACTCGCGGTTGATTCTCGTTCCTAACAAAACCCACGTATACACAAAGAACTTCGGGGTTACGGTACGAGCAACCGCGTTTTATGTGTACACAGAATCTTGCAGGTCTCACTTGGTAACCCTGGGGCGGGATAAACGTACTCCACCTCTCGACTATCTTTTTCCTCTAACAAGCCATCTCTCGATATATCCACCGGTGCATTTATGTATAGTGGCTAGCTACGTGAAGCTGGGATAGACTTTGGTTCCCTCGCTCGTGACGAATACGTAAAATTCCACGGGTACAAAATTATTCGACTGCTATACTTGTTTCTTGGCCGAGCCGAAAAATTACTCCTTTCTCGTGTTTTCTCTATTTTTCCGAGGTTAAGGCCACTCTATTCGACAGTGGGAGAAACGGGGTGACGGGACTCATCTTGGGGCCCAACAACTCGATTTTCGATATTTTTTCTGATGAGAGCTTTGAGACGACGAGCCCCCCCCGCCCCTCCATGGAAATTTATGCATGTAAAATATATGCTACATATATGTATATGCTACATATATGCTATATATATGTCGGTCGCATATATAGTGAAGAAAAATAAAATAATACGTATATATTCAGTATATATGCACCAAATATATGACGCATATATGACCCATCTATTTTCGATATATTTTTCTGACCAAAAAATGTATGCTACGTACAAACACTATATATGATGCATATATGAGGCATACACAACGCATATATTTTCGATATATTTTCAATCTATTTTTTTGTCAGAAAAATATATCAAAAATGTATGCGTCATATATGACTCATATATGTGTCATTTATGCGTCATATATGACGCATACATTTTTTATACATATTCCTGACAAAAAATATATGCTATGTATAAACACTATTACAGTTAAACTTAATAAAACTTAAAAATTAAACTCAAAAAAACTTAACTTAGACTTAAAGTTCACTATTACAAATAAACACTATATACAGATATGCTACGCTTATCGGTGTATATGTGGCATATATGTACCATTTATGCAGTATATATGTGGTATGTATGCAGTGTGTATGCAACATATATGCTAAATATATGTGGTATATATGCAGGGTAAATGCTACATATATCATTCATATATGATACATTGCTATACAGTAATACCACGCATATACATCTCATATATAAAAACGTTACGAAAATTAGAATTTGGCACATATATGCAACATATATTTTCAATATATGGCATACATTTCACATATATTACAATTATTAATAAAATAAATTTGCAGTATATTTTGCGTATACCTGCGTATATACGCAGGTATACATAGGCTTGGCGAGTTGGCGTTCTTTTAAATGAAAAATGTTGATTAACAATGAAGGTATTGTTTGAGGCGTTACACCATCTGAACGCTCAGACAAATAGGTATAAAAATAAATAAACATCTTGACGGGACTATTGCATGTGTAAAATAATTTTCACTTTTCACCAATACATTATGGTTTGATGAAAAAATTTAAAAAATACGGATTAAAATTTTTTTAAAATGGCGGAGATATAAGTTGTTTAGCAGGACACTCTCCTGAAAACCCTTGCCGATGGTGGATTTTATTTTCTCCGTCAGGCATCATCGAAAATAAAACAAAAGAGTCCAATTTTTTGTAAAGAACGGTAGTAGCTAAATTGTAACATGGGAAAAAATTTAAAACACATTTTTTGGTAAAAATGACAGCTGTTTGAAAACAAAACTATGATTTTTACTAAAATGTTGAGTTTTAAAAGTTAGTTAAAACTAAAGTTAGAACAAATCCTATGCTATATCCTAGATAAAATTATAAAGAATCTGTGGTATAAATTCTAACAAAATCGGTTGAGTAGATCGCGAGGTATTTTGTCCACCAGTTTGAAAAAAGTAGTTTCGAGAAATACGAAAAAGAAAAAAAAGTACCGCAATCAACGTCTTAAAATCAAATATTTTCTTATGTTCCCTTCAATCTGCGACTCCCGGACCATACATGAGATCTTCCATCGATGTGCTCTGACTTCTTTCGAGCTGCTCTTTTCAACTTCCTGACCTCTTTGGTATTTTGCTGGGCCCTCATGTTGGCTTTCGATATCCGCTGCGCATCCAAGTTCTCGGCTACTACGCATGCGCTTGGGCCAGTTGTGATATTTAATAATGGCATCATCAGTAATATACAAATGGATCTAAAATTATATGGACTTGCTGCATATAAGATGCATTCTCAAAAATTGCTGCACCACTGAAACGCACTTTTGGAGCCATAGACCAAATGTCAGTTTTCAGACTTTCATTATTATTCTGAGTATATCCTTCCAAACAGCGTTCTCGCAACTCTGCATTAGTTAATTTTTCATATACCGGTTGAATTACTTTTTTGACACTTATAGGAGGAGAATTTGCATGGTTATAAGAATCCTCTGCCATATTCACTTCAAATTGCATAACTCCGGTAATAATTGGAATTTCGACATGTTCAAACGCTCAAAATATTCTTAAAAGTATAAAGAATAAATTTTGCGAAAAATGTATTTTTTGAAAATATTTAAGTGGTGTTACCCCTTAAGGGTACTCTCTTCGGCAGTGGGAGATCCTGGTTGACGGGATTAAACTTGGAGCCTGAAAAACTTGATTTTCGGTATTTTTTTCTGACGAGAGTTTCGGGACGATGAGGTTAGAATTTTACACACAGTTAACCATAGGCCTGTCACGTTTGAGTTTCTTTTTTCAATCGAAAAATATTTATAAGTAGCGAAGTTATTATTGTTTGAATAGAGTGCCACCGTCGCTCCATGGCGAGATGATGTGGGTGGTTCTGGCAACTGAGGTGATCTGAAGTAAAAAATGACAAAGTTATTTTTATTATAATGATACAAATTTCGTATGCGCGGACCTTTAAGTTTTTAAAATTACGAAAATACCATTCTGGAAAAACAAAAGTTCAATTTTCAACCAAAAAACAACTTCAACTATTTGTTATAAACAAAGCGATACATTTGAGATACGTAAAACATAATTTCGATAAAACGGGTGAATCGCTTCGGCGATCTGACCCTTCGCAGAAATCATCATAAGTCGGTCATGTAATGTTTACAAAATCTTTGTTGCAAATTAAAGTTAAGATCCTACGCTATGAAACAATGGAATAAAATCACACTTTTAAAATGATCAAACTTAGGAAGACCCCTTAATGTGAGCGTTTTCTCATTCCGCTTCTCCGCCACCTCTTTACCTACCCTATTTGCCTTCGGCATCTTCTTCGTCATCCGCAGCTCCTTCACCAAGGTCTTTTTTCTTTCGCCTCGTCGGGACACTCGGGGCTCGTCACCCACGCCATTTTATTTGACGACCAGAAACACGAAAGGCCACGTACCGAAAGAGCCCACCTACGGGCAGCCGTACGATCACCGTTATCGACTCGTGAGTCTTCCTGATAATACTCCGATGGCCCTTTTCGCCGATGTCATAACTCACCGGTGAAGAAGAGGAGGCAAAAAGACCCAAACGTGTCTCAGGTTCGACCATACGTGGATTAAGGTTCACCGGCTCATTTCTGCTCGTGCTTTGGAGAGCCAGGAAAGAACGACGAAGTTACACGGAGGACGAGGAGGAGGGAAGGAGAAGAAAACCGTGCGACGGCGCATCAAGGGTCAACCGGAACATTCGGCTCGCGTTGCTCGTTGTGACAACGGTAATTTAAAAATAAACGACCGTGATTGTTTCACATTAAAATGCACTTGAGTAATCGCCAGCAATTAGGGACAAGTACTATTGCCACGGTATAAGTCGTAACGCGACCTTCGAAACTTTCTACAAATAATTTTGATCGAATCTTCGTCGACGACGAATATTATTAACGGTTAGTAAAAAATGATTCGCGAAATTATCTACAAAATACATACATTATATACTCTACAATAAAAAAAACTAATATATAATATATTCTAGGCCATGTATGGCATATATTATATAATTATTTATTATAAATAATTACGATACGTGTAAAGAAAAGTACCAAGTTTTTGGGTCTTTCAATTTGTATTGCAATAGCAAACAGTGTTACCTTGCTTAATGTAAAAGGAGGGTCACCGCCAACCATGTCGAAGGGTGGCTCGGTAGATAAATCGGTTTAAATGAACTTTAGAATTGGTTGTCGAAGTTCCCTTGTCTTGAGATGCATTACAGAATGATAGCATATTTTGCTGAAGGGTAGAAAGTAACAATGATGTTCTTTCGTCCTCAAGGAAACAACTTTCGACTGTAAGGGCCGGTGGAAGACAAATGAAAAGAAACTTTATTGCTCACGGCTCAATATATTCGTGTCAAATATGTATAATATATCGGATATGCTATATATATATATACACACATATATATACACGGTGGTATCTCAGCCACCAAGCGTCCGCTGACACTTTGCGGTCCAGTATCGGTCTAAGCTTGGCATCCCAGCATTCATCGCGCCTTGATGAGTAGGCATCGGATATGGCTTAGCGGGTGAGTATTGGCCAATGCTTGGCTGCTCAGCATCGGTCACAGCTTGACGGGTGAGCATCGGTCGCGGCTTGATGGGTGAGCATCGGCTACCGGCTTGGCGGGTGAGAATTGGCCAAGGCTTGGCTTCCAGCATCAGTCACGGCTTGGCAGGCGGGCGTGGGTTGAGGCTCGCTAAGTGAGCATTAGCCGAGGCTTGGCTGCCCAACTATGGTCACGGCTTGGCGGGCAAACATGGGCCAAGGCTTGGCGGGCAAACATGGGCCAAGGCTTGGCTGTCCAGCATTCATCGCGGCGTGACGGGTGAGCATCGGCTATGGTTTGGCGGATGAGTATTGGCCAATGCTTGGCCGCTCAGCGTCGGTCACGGCTTGACCGGTGGGCATCGGCTACCGGCTTGGCGGGTGAAAATTGGCCAAGGCTAGGCTGCCCAGCATCGGTAACGGCTTGGCAGGCGGGCATGGGGCAAGGCTTGGCTGCCCAGCATTCATCGCGCCTTGACAGGTGAGCATCGGCGATGGCTTGGCGGATGAGTATTGGCCAAGGCTTGGCTGCTCAGCGTCGGTCACGGCTTGACGCGTGAGTATCGGCTACCGGCTTGGCGGGCGAGAATTGGCCAAGGCTTGGCTGCTCAGCATCGGTCATGGCTTGGCAGGCGGGCATGGGTTGAGGCTCGCTAAGTGAGCATCAGCCGAGACTTGACTGCCCAACTACGGTCATGGCTTGGCGGGCAAGGCTCGGCAGGTGAGCATTGGCCAAGGCTTGGCTGCCCAGCACTGATCACGGCTTGGCAGGCGGGCATGGGTTGAGGCTCGCTAAGTAAGCATTAGCCAAGGCTTGGCTGCCAAACTACGGTCACCGCTTGGCGGGCAAGCATGGACCAAGGCTCGGCAGGTGTGCATTCGCCAAGGCTTGGCTGTACAGCATTGGTCACGGCTTGGCGGACGGGCATGGTTTGAGGCTCGCTAAGTGAGCATTATCCAAGGCTTGGCTGTCCGACTAGGGTCACGGCTTGGCGTGCAAGCATGGGCCAAGGCTCGGCAGGTGATCATTAGCCAAGGCTTAGCTGCCCAGTATCAGTCAAGGCTTGGTTACCCAGCAGTAACCGCGCACTCGCGGGTGAGCACGGGCCAAGACTTGGCACGTGCGCATTCCCCGAGCCTTGCCGTCCAGCATTGGCCACGAGGCTTGGCAGAGGAGTTTTGATCAAGCCTGGGCGCGTCAACATTGGCCAACCTTGTGAGTGTGTGTTTGTAAAATATATATATATACTCATACAAATATTTGCCCACAGTAATGAAACGCACACGAAACAGGTTTAACAACCTGACGAGGGTGGGCCCTTGCGTGGCCACGTGCTGAGGTGCATAACTCATAATCCCATCGGCCTTTTCCTTCGAACGCGATGCTTCCTCTAATCGTCCTTCCATTCTCAATCATTATATTTATTTGTTAATTTCTTACGTCACAGGCGTCCCCCCCCCCTCTCTCTCTCTCTCTTTCACCATCTCCGTCTCTCGCTCCACCTTCGCTTCAAGAACAACCGCGATCCGGCGGAGCACGCACAAACATAAACGCATGTGGGATCATAAGAGATCGGGCTCGCTCGCGTGCAATCGCTCGTAAATTTGTGTACCTCAAGTGAGAGAGAACATTTCCGTGTGCGCGCGCCATGGACGCCCTTACACACTTTGTCCAGTCATAAAGGAACAATTACTTCGACTAGTCACTTCTTTTACCTTGAAACAAAAAGGACGAGCCGGTAAGTTACCAATTGATCACGATCAAGTGGATTTTTATCTCTTGAGCAATAATCTTCCTGCTACAATGATTTGCAGAAGTGTTAATCTAATTTCCATGGCTACATGGCTAACCGAAGGTCATCAGATATTCACGAGACTTTGATTTTAATTGTATCGTTTTTTTTCTAACTAAGGAGTACAAATGAAATGCCCTTCGTGGTTCAGTGAAGCAACGCATTCCGGCAATCGATTATCCCTAGGAAGTCAGAAGGTGACAAGTGTTTTGAGAGGTCTGCATAAGCTTAACATTTCAAAAATACGATTCTTATTGCATTTTTTTGAAAAATTTATTTTGATAAAATTTAAAAGTTACAAATATTGACCGAGTTATGACGAGTTTTTCATAGAACATTTCCCATTGTGTGGCCAGATGATTTTTTATTATGTTTATCCATTTGTTATTAACAAATGATTAAACTTATTTATTTTTGTCGAAAATGTAACATTTTTCCTTACAACTCGCCATTTTAGTAATTTTTTAAATTTCAAAACAGTATATCGTCATACGAAAGATTCATTATTATTCCAAAAGTACATTTTTTATTTTTCATTCCAGATGACCCTAATTGCCAGAACCACCTACACCGATTGGCCATCCAGCAACGACGACACTTTGTTTAAGTAATAATAACCTATGTTTTAAACAATATTTATCAATTTAAAAAAACTCAATCTTGGCAAGACCATGTATCAATTGTTCGTAAAATCCTGACCTCGTCATCCCAATACTTTTATCAGAAAAATATATTTAACGTCGAACTGTTTTTTTGGGGCCCAAGCTTCCGATCCGTTAACACATTTTACACCCAGACTTGCTCATGATTTTTTTAGTTTATTCTGCAGTGAATAATAATAATGAATTCAAGCTCTTTCGAATGTTAAAAGGCTTTATATGCATAATAAAACTATCCAAATCGCGCTTATCGACCACGGCCACGTTGATAATATTTTTCATCAAGCAAAATGAGGCAGAGAAATGTTCAATAGGTCAAATAATTGTAGGAGTTCACGAAAGCTTCGCCGTTCGTGAGTTACGGAGATCCGGGGATCTTAGTAATTCAGTCGACCATGCGTACATTCGATCGAGATGTAAATATATATATATATATATACACACACACACACACACACACACACACACACACACACACACACACACACACATATATATATATATATATATATATATATATATATATATATATATATATATATATATATATATATATATATAAATTTCATGTTTCTTGCGCAATCCGATCTTACCCCGATCTCGGATTATCAGGCATCGATCTATACCGATTTCTTTCGGGTCTGGAGTGCCTCGACGCTGCGGGTTTGCGGGTACTCGCACACGTTATATCCGAAGCGCAAAATAAATCGGCGTCGAAGAATGCGGCGCGGCTGACTGGCGCGAAGAACCCGAAAAAAGTGGATAAAGGATTTGGTACGAAAAAGGACGCGTCATAAAAAATGTAGTGAAAGAAATCGAGCTTGTCGCACATGGTGTGTATACATTTATTTATCGGAAATTTATTTATCGGTCATTCATTTATCGGTCATTTATTTATTCGGAATTTACATATCCGGCATATATTTATCCGTTATTTACTTATCCGTCATTTATTTATCCGCCATATATTTTACCGGCGTTTATTTAAATGTCATTTATTTATCCGTAATTTATTTATACAACGCTCAATTCGGTTGCTTGTGATAATAAAAACGACATTTCGGAAATTTATTTATCTCAAACACCAATCTCTTTGATTTTTCTAGCAGATTTTTTATCCTGGGGCTACTTTATTTTCGCCCGTAGTTTTCGAGCACATTTTCCAACAACTGCACGGCTTTACAAAAATCTCAATAACCATGCGGAAAAAAAACCTCAAGTGAAAATTTGCAGGGGAAAATGAGAGCAAATTTTCGGCTCCTTAGAGTCCCTCCAAGAAGACATTCCTATTGCAATTTACCCAAGAAAACGAGAACTAGAATGAAGCAAACAATCACCATTTGTTACGGTCGCCTAGTGAGTAAAATGAGTAGTAGAGAATAATAAGAAAATTAACATAATGGAGCTTGCGAAAAAAATATGAATAAGAAATTTGTAGAGGAAAATTGAAGGCCATCTTCGGTCGTTTCAAATCCCTCCATTGAAAAATTCTCATTGCCATTTTCCAAAAAAATGACGGTTTACCGAGCTACAAAAATCGTTAAAAAAATCGCCATGTTACGATCACCTAGTGGGTCAAAAAAGTAGGACAGCATAAGAAGAAAAAAAAACATCCCGAGTAGAAATTTCTTAGGGTTAGCCTGACCAGGATCAGGCCCCGATCGGGGTGTGATAGGGGTAACACCTATTACGGACATCCTGATCCGGCCCCGACCGGGCTGGAAGTATTTAGGCCCTACATCAGGCTATACTAAAATGGCCCTACTAAGGCCGTCCCTGATAAGATCCTACTAAGGCTTTCCCCGATAGGGCCCTACCAAGGCTTGCCCTGATAGGCCCTACTAAGGCTTTCCATGATAGGGCCTTACTAAGGCTGTCCCTAATGTGGCCCTACTAAGGCTTTCCCCGATAGGGCCCTACCAAGGCTTGCCCTGATAGGCCCTACTATGGCTTTCCCTGATGAGGCCATAAATAGGCTTGCCCTATCCCTGCCTCAGCAGTCGCCAGATGCACATAACCTCTCATTTTTCACATGGAAACTTCGATTTTACAGCATCGTAGCTTCGGAGTTGCGATGCATTCCTGAATTCTATTTTAAAAAAAGGTGCTGCTATAGACTGTCACGATAAAAAACGTTATGCAACTCGGATGCGCGATAGAAGATTTCGGCAGCTTTGTAAGGCGAAGAGAGAGAGAGAGAGAGAGAGAGAGAGAGAGAGGAACTATATATATATATATATATATATATATATATATATATATATATATATATATATATATATATATATATATCTTTTAATTATTTTTATTATATATATATATAAGGTTAAGTTTCAAAAATCTATAGCGTGTTATTCGATAAACCTCTTTAATTGTCACAATGATATTAACTAGTTGATATACTTTATGTGATACAACAAATAATTATAGGAATTCATTTGGTCTGTTATGCCATATCTGGGACCAAGATGTTACAAGCACTCGGTAGCATAGGGGCAGCGTGCCTAGCTTTGGGTAGGAAGGTACGAGGTTCGATTCCCATATAGGCGAAATATTTTCTTCGAACAAAAACGTTTCAGCAGGCCAGGGAATGACGAATTATGATACAAAATCATTGTAGTGGAACTCTAAATTAAGTGGTTCATTCCATTTTGGTTTTTTGAAATATTATATGCATTTCTTTCTGATCAGGCAACCTGATAGGGGCCTGATTAGGCAACCAGATCGGGCCCATATGTGACACAACGTTACATTTCCTAGTAGGGCCCTTTCAGGCTGCCTTATTAGTGCCCTACCAGGGCAATCAGGCAACCTGATCGGGCCCTGATCTGGGCCCCATCGAAATTTCTACGCGGGATAATGAAGCTTGTTTTTTGTCACATAGGGTAAACCGACCAGTGAATGGACGAAAGCTGATTTATATTTAGAATCAGTAAAGAATATTAATTGTTAATAAAAACTCGAATCACCATAATTTAGTTTGAAAAAATCACGAGTGTCCTTCAAACGGTTTTTGCAGCTTAAAATCGCATTTTGACGCCACACGGAATTTGTTTAGTTCGTGACACTTGCACACCGCGCAACTTGGTTACGATATCGCTGTGCGCGGAACGTGTTCCAAAGGCAAAAACAATAGTTTTTATAAGTTCTGAGGGTAAGTGCTATTTTCATTACGTGAGATGAAAACAATCTTTGATTTCTTGCGAATTTTAAAAATAATTTCGCAATAACAGTTCAGAATTGGGCATGTTTATTATCGATGCTGCACACTAAGCGCTTTCCAGAGAATGGACATATGGGCTTGGTTCTGATAATTCTCAAAGCAGAGTAAAAGTGCAGCTGATCTGCTGATAATTGCGAAATTCATTACCGTTAAGAGATGACAATGTACATTTCATTGAAAAATATCATACAATTATTTCATTCGTTTTTTTTTATTTTTCGACAAAATTTAATTGTCTATTTCTCCGTTGGAACGAACTGTAGTGGTTTTTTAAATATGTCACGTTAAGGTGGGAGATACGTTTAAGCGAAGAAAACATTTGCTGAATATCATGATTATTTTTTTTAAGGGAAGATTTATTCACTATTTTCGAGACCTAGGGTATGTTTTATGACTACTTTTCGCTTTCACGTGGTATTTTTAATTTTTTATTAATTATTAAAAATGGCGGAGGTATGGCACAAACTGGCGTGACGTATAGCTAAAAAACTAATCGGCTGACTCTAGTAAAAGTTCGTATAAATCTTTCTAACTTTATTGTCTAAAACAGGACCCTAGGGGTTTTTGAAAATCAAAAAAAATTTATTGCAAAATGTTGCCATTTTTTCCGGAAAATTCAATCTTTTTGTTTCAAAGTGTACCATTCCATCGATTTTCAACATTTCCCACTTTTTCTTGGTTTATATACTGCGTATAAGTGTTAATGAAAGAAAAATATTCGTTGGTTTTTTTTCAGATTAATCGCGCCCACGCTAAGTGTCACGCCGTCTGATACATCCGCCGCAACCCGTTTAGAAGACCGCGCCACATCGGCATCATTTTTGAAGATTAATAAAAATAAAAAAATACCATGTTACTGCCAAAAGTAGTCATAAAACATACCCTGAGTCTAAAAAATGGTGAGGAAATATTACCTTGAAAAAAAAGTGATGAAAATCAACAATTTTTATCTCGCCTAAAGGTAAAGTACAGTATACACCCTGCTCCAAAGTACAGTATACACATGATGTATATAAATGTTTATTTCTACAGGTATGAAAAAAATATTATTGCATATTTTTATGAATTTGATTTGTTGAATCCAATTCTATAAATTTAATTTCATAAATACGTTTAAAAAAATTTAATTTGATGAATTCAATTCTATAAATTAAATTTCGTAAGTTCAATTTTGTTAATTTCCATTTCATGCATGCAATTTTGCAAATTTAATTTCCCAAATAGAAGTTTATACATTTAATTTGATAAATACACTTTTAGAAATGTAATTTCAAAAAATTTGTTTTTTTTTTACATTCAACTTATAAATGTAGTTTAAAATTTTTTATTTAAATTCAATTTTATAAATATAATTTTATGAATTCAATTTATAAATATAACTTCATAAATTAACTTCCATAAATTTAAATAAATCTACCTGACCTCATTGTCTAAAACATGACCCTAGAAGTTTTTGAAAATGAACAAAAAATCATTTTTATTGCAAAATGTAGCCATTTTTCTCGGAAAATCCAATCTTTTTGTTTCAAAGCGTACCTTTTTACCGATTTTCAACATTTCTCACTTTTTCTTGGTTCATATTCTGCGTATGAGTGTTAATGAAAGAAAAATCTTTGTTGTTTTTTTTCAGATTAATCCCACCCACGCTTCGCGTTACGTCGTCTGACAACATGCGCCGGCACCCGTTTAGGAGATCGTGCCACATGTCCATCATTTTTTGAGTTTAATAAATAAACAAAAATACCACGTAACAGCCAAAAATATAAATAAAACATACCCTGATTCTCAAAAATGGTAAAGAAATGTTTTCTTCAAAATAAAATCATAAAAATCGGCAATTTATTTCTCGCCTAAAGGTATCTCCCCCCCTCGCTGGTTGGTTAACCCTACCTCGGACATCCCTTTGCGACTTTTTTCCTGCCGAGATCGGTAACTTTGGTACCGATCATCGTAATTCGAAGTGCACATACTTCTCGCCGGTAGTGTATCTCCCTGGGGAATAACAAACATACGAGCGGAATGAAGTTCTCCGTTCGATCGATCACTCGCGCGCGCGCACTCCTCCTCCTTGCTGCGAAAATCGCTCGCACGCGCCTTCACTTCCGGTCTCTCGCTCTTTCTTACCGGTCTCAGTCGTCCTCTCCTCGTCTCTGTCTCGCGCGAGTAGGTCGAGTCACCGTTACCGTACACGCGGCGAGGCTATATGTATATGTATATCCTTGCGAAGAAGTAGGCGCCTCGACGTGAAACCGCGAGAGGCATAAAAATTTTAAGGAGACAGAACCCCGCCTTAAGGCGGTATACCGACTTTCGCAGTCGTATCGTCCATTGTTTTTTGTCCCCCTTTTCGCGATTCCCTCGTGAATTCCATCCTCTCCTCTTTCGTCCTCTATTCTTCTCTCTTTCGGTCCTTTATTCGTGCCTTTGACCGCTCGACTCCGCAGGACTCCGATCGTCCAGAGGATCATACTCGCCTGGACGAGGGCAGTTACTTTTATCGCGGTTTTTCAATTGTTTCAGCCTGCCTCGAGATTGAGATGAAAGTGATGAGGGAAAATCCTTGTGGGAGATCCTCGGAAAATATTGTGGATTGGAGTCAGCTTGAACCTATGAATTTAAATGTATAAAAATGAATTTAAGGAAGTTAATTTATGAAGTTATATTTATAAATTCAATTCATGGAATTAAATTTATAAAAATGGATTTATGAACTTAACATTTTTTAATTACATTTACAAGTTGAATGTATGAAATCAAATTTATGAAGTTACAATTCTACAATTGAATTTGTCAAATGAAATTTATAAAATTCCATTTGGGAAATTAAATTTGCGAAATTGCAAGCGTGGAATGGAAATGAACAAGATTGAACTTATGAAATTTAATTTATAAAATTTGAATTCAACAAAGCAAATTTATAAATAAACCGTATGAAAATACGTAATCATATTTTTTTCATATGTGTAGAAATCAAAATGGATATGCATCATGTGTATACTTTACTTTTAAGGAGGGATATACGTTTGGGCGAGGGAAACATTGTTATACTGTTACATGGTATTTTTTACAATTAATCTTTGAAAATGGCGGAGGGTGGCACGGTCGTCTAAACGGGTTGCGGCGGATATTGTCAGACGGCGTGACACGTAGCGTCGGCGGAATTCATCTGAAAAAAACCAACGAAGATATTTCTTTCATTAACACTCATACGCAGAATATGAACCAAGAAAAAGTGACAAATGTTGGAAATCGATTTAATGGTACGCCTTGAAACACAGAGAATAAATTTTTCGAAAAAAAAGCTACATTATGTAATTAAAAAAAAACTTTTTATTTTATTTTTAAAAACACTTTGGCTCATTTATTACACAATAACGTTAGAAAGATTTATACCAAATTTCATCAGAATCGGTCGATTCGTTTTTTAGCTATACCAACGTCACGCCAGTCTAAAAAATTCAGTTTAGAAGACCGTGCTATACCTGAACCGTTTTTCATTATTAATAAAAAAATACCATGTGACCGCCAAAAGTGGTAATAAAATATACCCTAGGCCTAAAAAAAGGTGAAGAAATCATTGCTTAAAAAAGTAATGAAAATCGGCACATTTTTTCCTTGCCTAATGATATCCCCCCCCCCCCCCTAAACGCAAGGAATTGACCTTGAGAAATTTGTACTCTAGAGTTTCAAAGCCAATTTTGATTCGCCCGGTGAGTTAGAAAGATTTATACCAAATTTCATGAGAATCGGTCGATTAGTTTTTTAGCTATATGTCACGCCAGTTTTGAAAATTCAGTTTAGAAGACCATGCTATACCTCAGCCATTTTTAAACAGCAATAAAGAAATGCCATATAAGAGTCAAAAGTAGTAATAAAACATACCCTAAGTCTCAAAAATGGAGAAGCGATCTTTCCTTTAAAAAAACCATGGAAATCAGCAAAAAAAATTCTCGCCTAAAGGTATCTCCCCCCCTTAAAGGCAAAGGAATGAGCTTGGGCAATTCGTACTCAAGAGTTTCAAGGCTGATTTTTATTCGCTCATTAAGTGTATTCAGGTTTAGTTAGTTTTAATTTTAGAGAGCCAATTTTTGCCTTCGCACTGCTGGTCTGCTTCGGGGATTTTAAAAATATCGAAAACGGGTCGATTATCCATATTTTTTCTGATGAGAATATTGGGTTTACGAGGTCGGTATTTTACACTCAATTGATACATAGTCTTGCCAAGTTTAAGCTCTTTTAAATTGAATAATATTGCTAAAAAATTAGGCTATTATTATGTGAATAAAGTGCCGTCGTTGATGGAAGGCCAATCGGCGCAGGTGGTTCTGGCAACTAGGGTCATGTGAAATAAAAAATAAAAAATGTACTATTAGCATAATAATAAATCGTTCGTATGGCTGGATACTTTTATGATATTTTAAAAATTGCAAAAATGACTAGCTGTAGAAAAAAGTTCGATTTTCGACGAAAAAAAGCAAGTTTAATCATTTGTTAGTAACAAATGAACATATTGAAAAATCATCCGGTCAAGCGACAGAAAATGTTGTAAACCGCTCTGTCAAAATTTGAAGCGGAGCGGACGAATATATTTTGGCATACGACACCGTTTCGAGAAAAACGCAAAAAAAAGGGGTGGCGGTTCAACCCAGCGGACTGGGCGATCTGACCCTTCACAAAAATCGACATTACTCGGCCAATTTTTGCAATTTTTACAAAATCTAAGTTGCAAATTACAGTTAAGACCCCAGGCTATAAAACTTTCCAGCGAAAAAAAACATATTCGAAATGTTGAGCTTATGCAGGTTTTCTAAAACCACGCAAAAATAAGTCCTTTTTTCGATTTTAACACGTTGAACTCGACCGCCAGTCAATCGTTGTTTTGCACCGTTCTCATTCTGCGGACGTGATCTGAGAAGGGAGGTAAAAAAAAATGCGCAAAATTTACGCATCCTTTCCTTCCACAGCCGGAAGATCTCAGCCAATATCGATAATTCAGCCCGCGTGTTCACGAACCGCCGAGGGGAAAGAGCAGCGAGCAAAAAACTACGCTACACGCATCTTATCTTGAGCCTAATCACACAAGTCCTAACTACCCCTCGCATTTATTCTTCGGTTCTTGCCGCTCACTGGATTTTACGCGTGCGCGGCAAACGCGCAAAGAGGATCTCAAAAAATCGGGAGCGAAATAACCATCGGCAATAAAAATCCGCAGAAATAATAATAACTGTAATAATAAATTAGAGGGTGGATGAAAAAAGCTCGCACGTAAGAATCCCGGAGCGGAAGCGAAAGTAGAAGAATGCGCCGTAATACACGTGTTCTCGCGTCCGCATATCTCAGGGATTTTTGCAGTCTCGATCCAGTATACTTTCCTTTTAATTATTGCTCCCCCACTCGAGAATGTATATCAAAAAATCGATTTACTACGCTACGAAATATAATAAACATATACATGGCCATTTTTTGTACAGTCCTAACGAGGCAACGATTTAGTTGCGCTTTAACTTTGCCGAGGATTCGCGGTGCTCTCGTACAGGGTGATTCAAAGACGAAGCGCAGCTTCACATGGGCCCAAATGAATATTGCGAAAAAATCAAATTCATAATATTATTTTTTTTTTCTGAATTTAGGAAAGATGGATTGTGGAAAACGGAATTTATGAAATTCATTCTTCAAAAATGAATTTGCGAAATGCAATCTTTAAAAATGAATTTATGAAATTAAATTTGCGAAATTATGTTTATAATATTGTATTTTTTAAATTAAACTTACGAAATTCCATTGATAAACTTGTATTTATGAAATTGAATTTATGCATTTAAATTAATAAAATTGCATTTATCAAATTAAATGTATACAGATGAACTTATGAAATTACATTTACAAAATTAAATTTGTGCAATGTAATTTATAAAATTAAATGTATAATATTGAATTTATGATATTGGGTCTATAAAAATAAATTTGTAGAAGTTAATTTATGAAGTTATTTATATAACTTAAATTTATGAAATTAATTTTTTTTATTTACATTTTTAAGTTGAATGTATGAAATCAAATGCATGAATTTACTCAAATGCATGAAAAATCAAATGCATGAAAAAGTGAATTTATCAAATTAAACTGAACAAAATTGAACTTACGAAATTTAATTTATAAAAAAGAATCTATGAGATGTAATTCATAAAATTAAATTCAACCAATGAAATTGATAAAAAAACCCGTATAAAAATACATAATAATATTGTTTTCACATGTGTAGAAATAAAAATGTATATGCATCATGTGTATACATTACTTTTGTGATATATAATTACGTCTCACACGCTCAGCCTACACCAAATAACGGATTTATGGAAACATCCGTACGAAAAGTGATCACAAAGCTTCAGATAACGCCTCAATTCATCAGATTCAAATTAGAATGGCGTGATTGTTTTAATGTTTAATTAAAGATAAAGGAATCGAATCTGAAGGATCCATTTAGTAGTTCAATGTCGCGGCCTCATTTTCAAATGGCGCTGTACCCACATTTCTTGAACGAAGACAAGTGTCGGAACGGCGGGAAGTAGAGAGGGGTATAAGTGTAACGCGTGTGTGCGCAGTGGAAGTTTAGCGGCAGTTGGTACTTAAGAAAATCCCTGAGCCAATTAACGCGCGCCCGGATAGTCCGCGTGGCCCAACGTGTGGTCTAAATTATTGGCGTCCCTTGCGTGCCCACACGTTCATACGACTCTTTCTTTCTCTCGTAAAATAACAACCAACAACAACAACGGCAAGAAAAAAAAACGCCAATTTATATACGCGGCAGCGAGGATCCGCGGTAATTCGCGCGAGGGAGAAATGACTCTTCCTTAACCACCCCCCCTCGTGTGTTACACGAGACATGCGCACTTATACGAAGGATACTTTACACCTGAGTAATAAATATACTCCGCGATTTTACAACTTACGTGACTTAATAAATAATGAAATAAAGTGTCGAGATTGTGGGAGAGAAAGGGAGAGAGAGGGAGCGAGAGGGGGGGAAGAGAGAGCCAAATGTATGGGAAACCGGATCAGAAGAATTATCGATTCCCATAGTTCATGAAGGGAATAAAAATATTTAGCCGCGTATCGAACCGCAATTTGCGAATCAATTCAACACGTATGTCAGGCTAATTTGATGATTTAAACTCGATTTTACTGCTCCTGCGTTCTCATTCACTTTATTCTTGGACTGACCAAGCTTCGTTAACTTGACAGCAATTTATTTAACGTTACGAGAAAAAAAACCAACGCATACATATGTATACACACAGTCGAAAAGTTAGAAAACGGGTTTTGCTTTTTTTAACATCGTTGGGACACGACTGTGACGGATAAAAATCGATTTTTTGCATTTTTCAAAGCATACATATTCAATCATAAGTGAAAAAATTTCAAGTCAAAATATTAAAAAGTGACCGAGTTACAGATGATTTAGTGAGAGCCAGTAACGCAACGATTTACGTATACTAAAACTTTCAATCGCTATTTCTCGAAACAACTTTGCTCGACCTGGCCGGAATCATAACTCTAGCAATAATTGTAGGATTGGAAATTTAAATAAATCAAAATTAGTTTTGGTAGCAGTTTTTTTTTTGAGCCTCGGAGTATAAGTAAGAATTTCGCTAAAACTACATTTTTTAAAATATCCGCCATTTGGCGAAAAGTATTTTTTTTTTTCGAAAAATGGCTACCTACAACGAGAACTACATTATGTATAAAACTTGTTATTTTTCCGACCAACCATTATCAAGTTATCGATCCGCCCGTTGGACCACCTTCTTTTATACAGAGGCTTTTATACGGAGATATAATACCTCAATAACGTCATTTTCTAAAAAAAACATTTTTTTCGAATAATTCTTAAAAAATAAGTTCAATGTATGCTTAATAACATACCGTTTTTTTTCTTCAAATTCTAAATAAATAATCTAATCGACAAAAAAATCGGATAAAAACGACTTTTTTCGACCCGTTACAGTCTCGTCCTACCTTAAGAAAAACTAAATGTGTAACTTTTTTTAAAATCGCTAATGTTGATTTTTAACCCAACTTTTTACCCTCTAATTATTTTATTCGAAACTCCAAATGGACATATACATTTCGAGGTTATGAGGATTTGCTTCTGTCGAATTCGGTTAATTTATGGCTACTTCAGATCAGCCTATATATATTTTTTGTATTCGACACAAAGTTGCCTTGCACTTTATTGCTTACACAGGAGAAGAATTTTTTCCTCACCGGGAAAATATTTAATAATAGCGAACGAAGTTTTCGGTGATGAATAAGAAATGCTAATTTGTGTGTTGTTTTTTTACTTGCATTGCAAGACGGTTTCCTTTTTCGTTTAATTGTTCGTGAAAAAAAAACAATACATCTTCGCATAGACTTTTAGTGAAGGCAAGGTGGATTTTTTAAACGTTTAGCAGTAATGCAAATACATGGACGTTTAGAATTTTTGTTGCAAATTGAAGTTGAGACCCGAAGCTATAAAACTATGTAAAGAAAAAAACCAACTTTTTAAATTTTAAGCTTCAGCAGGCCCATTCAATCGGTATTTCTTTCTTGGCGAATTTAAAACAAATATCATTTCTCGTTGAACATTTGTGGAAAAAATAAAGCAACCAATTTTGTAAACGCGTTTATTTAAAAAATCACGATTAATTTCTTCACTTGTTCACGTTTTTTGTTTTGTTTTCCGGTGTCTAGGATTAAACTTCAGCTTCTAGCTATTTTATCACATTGTAGTGTACATTTTATGGTAGGATACGACGTGCTGTATCTCGAGGCAGCATAGCGGGGGCGTTACAAGTTCCTAATTATCTCTCTCGCGAAGCGTTCTGCCTGTTTGTTCGCTATTTGCGATTTTTTATCCGTCGTCTTTATGTGCATTCTCCGGAGGACGATATCCTGCGCACTTGAGATTTATACAGCACCCAACCCGCGACTCATCTTGTGAGAAACGATTTCCTGCACGGAGCGATATACGCAAAAAAAATCTCAGGTAGTGCGTTCGTCTAGTATTTTTATAACTGGTATTTTATAACTTATTGAATTACTGAAGTGATATTTTCCAATTTTCCCGAAAAATATATATTATTCATATCTACTGTAACAGACAAAGTGTGCAAATTTTATTCTTAATGTTGAAAACCACTAGGTGCGACCGACATCATCCACAAAGGACGCGTGGTGGATGACGAATTATCGATAGGCGTTAGAGAAGTCTGGTACGAGAAATCGTGCGTGGGTCCGAATCTTTGCAAAGAAGCGCGTGCCAATGTACAGGGTGTTTTTAAGATCGCATTCGATATTCGCCGGACGGATAGATCGTAGGATTCCGAAGAGAAAACTCGTTTGGCGTTTTGCTCTGCGATGCACGGTTGTGCGGCAATTTATTAATCTGTTATAGCCAATCGGGTGCATCTCGCGTGCGAGGGGCGGGGCCTGCGGAACGCCCCTCGCGTCGGATAGGCTTGTTGTTTGTTATTTAATATCTAAGCAACGATGAATCCCAGAAAAAAAATGGAAAAAGACTTTTCTCTTCGGAACTTCATGCTCTACCTGTCGCGTGAAGATGCAACGCGATTCCTCGGACACCCCGTATTACAGTGTGGACAGGAAGATCGAGGACCCAAAAGGGAGAAGCTCGGACACGCTACCGATTGAGTTACGTTCACGGGCGAGTGTTCGCCAATTATCTCGGACGGGTAGTCGACTCTAATTGGACTTTCCGATGGTGGGTGGGATTCGGGCGAAATATACCAGGAAGGAAGATGATGCGGTATGCATTATCTAACACGTGTATACATACATTTAGTACGACATTTGATGTATGTAATTTAATATTTGATGTGTAATGAGAACAAACGACTGTGGCTTAGAATGGGGAAACGCCCATGAAGGATTGCATTTTTTTATGAAGAATAGGGATAATATTGATATAAATAAATACGGCGGGCGGCAGGGTGGGGGGTATGATAAAAAATTAATTTGAATGTGTTTTCTGACTCTGATTCTTCAGATAACTCTTTACAGCAAGTATTTTCCGATTGGGATGAATAAAATAATATAAAAATAGCCAATCCACTTACTCGGCGTACATACTCGTAAAATGTACTTTCTTGTTCTCTTTTACCCGAGTGGCGAGCACGGCTCGTCGATCTTAGTTCAATTAGAGTTGGACAAGATCGTCTTTCTCGTGTGCAATCCCTCGAGGGGTAACACATCCTTTCTCAATTTATAATCGACACATATTTCTATTTCTTCGTTTGTAATACACACCTTACGTATCCTCGAGGTAAGTGCAACGCGCGCGTATTCCCATCTTTCTGCGCCCGCCTTCTAGCGCAGTATTCCTCATCGAATAACAATATCATTGGATTTTCTTGATGCTTCGATTTATACGAGAAGATATTTTTCTAGTTTCTCCGGCACATCTTCGGGCGTTTCACTCTTACTTTTCATTTACCTACTGAGGATTTTTCCCCCAGGAAACTTGAATTATGAGAATAAACGTAATAGAGCGAGAGAGTGAAAGAGAGTGCGGGCGTCATCACTTCTGTCTTGCCTTATATTGTGTAGGGCGCTATTGGATTTGCGAATGTGCTATACATGAGATTCAGGATTTATTCTCTATCTGGGAGTCGGTTTCATTTACTTGCTGTAAAAATTATGGCAATAATAACTATTACCCATAATCATGAAGATAGGAACAGCAGTAACGGCAACAACAACAACAACAACAATAATAATAATACGAAAATATGGAAAACAAATTGAGATAATGAAAATATAATAATTTAATCGCCTTAAGAATAATATATCATTATTGTTATAGGTAACTATAGGAATATCTATAGCACTGATAATAATAATGATAAAATGCAAAATATAATGATAATAATAACAGCAACAGTAATAAGAGCGATATATTATGATATCAGTGAAAAAATAATATTAATGGTATTGAAATGAATACAAATGATCAGACTCCATCAGAACTCACAGTTACTAAGAATAAAGTGATACGTGAACGTTAATTAAGCCCAATAAGCTTTATGAATGTTTACTTTCCATAATATTAAGTTTGTACCGATGATGATTGGCACATCGCTCTTAGTATTATAATTATTATTAATATTTCTCGCATTAACACTATCGTTACTCCGATACTATTTTTTTATAACATAAAAATTAACTACAATAATAATTGTCGTAATCATTATTCTTTGTAATTCCAGGAGAAAAAATTACTTATTTCTTTACATTTCAAATTATAATTTAATGTAATAATGAACAAATAATCGCTCGTAATGAATAACAATAAAAAAATCACAAATTCACGGAAAAGTTTTCTCATTTGTCATAGCGTACGCTATTGAAAAACAACGCCGGTACAGAAACGAACGCGAATCTTCCTTCCCCGGTGTTTCCGTTCTGAAGTCTGAAACCTCCCGGATTGAGACCCCGCTGTTGGCACTGTTTGCAAAATGGATGAGAGAGAGAGAGAGAGTCGCTCTCGCCGAGTGCACACGCGGGGATTGAGGTACGAGCGTGTGCCCCGTAAGTTCTCGCCCGGGCATAAACCAATCCTTGAAAGGAAGAAAAAGAGAGAGAGAGAGAGAGAGAGAGAGAGAGAGAGAGAGAGAGAGAGAGAGAGAGAGAGAGAGAGAGAGAGAGAGAGAGAGAGAGAGAGAGAGAGAGAGAGAGAGGGAGGGAGAGAGAGAGAGAGAGAGTATGGCAATGGCTTAAGGGAGGAGGGAAAAAGAGGTCTCGAAGAAGGTTTGCAGTTCGCGGGCAGTATCCATTTCACGAGCGATGGAGACATCGGGTATACCTCGTTCGATTCCAACGTCGTATGCTAATTTTCTTCTTGCGCGCGAGGGGCAAACACGAACATCACATACGTACATACATAACGAGTGGAACAACTCGGCAATGTACGTATATATGGCTTCAGCATAGGGAATTTCAGGCAGAACTGAGTCTCGTCTCGTTCGATGATGAAGCTTTCGTTTTTCTCGCTGTCTTTTGAGCTGGGGGACGA